>PVHP010024821.1:0-25863 GCA_004024765.1 Zapus hudsonius
CAGCAGGTTAATGGTGGCCAGGGCCTGCAGGACAGGGCCATTTAATGGCTCAGAGTCTCCTTCACTGTTGGTGAGATGTTTGGGAACCGGGCAGAAGTGACCACTGTGAAGCCCACCGCATCTCGCACTGAAGGATGGTAGTTTAATGTTTCTGAGTTTCTCCTCTTTTAGGGGAAAGGGAGAACGCTGTAGTCCTTTACTAAGGAGAGAGGAATGGAGTTGGAGGGCCCACCCCCATGGTGGATCCATTCCCATGGGCTGTGCTGGGCATGAAGTCACGGCCTGTGCCTGTGTTCTTCCCCATCCGGCCACATGCCTGTTGCTCTGCTGGCGGTCTTTTATCAGCTGTCTTATCTAATCTTCAGGACCTGCAAGACAGGCATTACCACCATGCTCTGAAAGAAGTGAACAGTACCCAGAGGACAGGAGGTGCCTGGATCTTGGCCTGGGGAGAAGGTAAGTCATGGACACTTGAGAGAGCAGCGTCGTCATGATGGGCTGCAGAATGCTGGGAAGGGAATCGGGTGAGGGAACAGCACACAGTGGGGTTTGGTGAGCAGGACACCTGGGCAGTGAAGGGGTAGCTGACAGACAGCCAGTGCCAGCGACTATGACCAGGTCACAGAGGGCTCCTGCCAGGGACAAGCCCACTCATACCACCTGTGGTGGTCAGAAGGATGACCCCCTAGTTCCTGGGTTGTGTGGACTGTCAGTGAGGGAGGATGAGGATGGGGATAGGTCTTTCTATTCCTCACTTCTCATCCCCAAATATTTCAGCCAATTACTTCTGCTTTTCCTGATCAAGTCTCCCAGAGTTCTTTGCAGAGAGGCCCCTGAAAGACCCTGTCCAAATCCAGCTTCACCACTCACTTGAGGAGATCCCTGCCCTGAGGCCTCAGTTTTCAGATAGAGACAATGGGCCTGGTAGACTCTGGGCCAAAGTGTGTGCTGAGGCTGGGGTCATGGTGAGGGTCCCGAAGCATGGCGGGGCATGACATGAGAATGCAGGCTGATCGGTGCCCTGCAGCTTTAGCTCAGTGAGGAGATGGGCCAGGGATGCCAGGAACCAGGCTGTGGGCTCACTGAGGACTTCCCAGCCAGTGCCCCAGCATCAGGAAGTGAGTAACCGCCTCTCCCCACTGCAGGCGACAGCAGGCAGACAGAGAGGTGAGGGCAACTTCCTACCAAACCAGCCATCCCTAGCAGGACCAGTATCCTCCTCCCAGGACAGAGCAGGATGGAGAGGCAGACAGACAACAAACAGACGGATCTCCATGCAGCACCCTCACCTTCCTGAGAGCCCTTCCCACCTTGCTGAAGCTCTCTGCATCAGAAATTGAAGATTTCACTTGTTTTAAGCTGGTTCGTTCCCAGTCCATTTCATAAACTACCACAGAGGGAGGACCTGGCATTTTCCCTCAGTATGGAGGCAAAGGTAAACATAAAGGATGTCAGCTTCAGGGGAAAGGACAGTAACAGACTTGTGTGAACACTTTGGCCTTTAAGTGTGAAAGGGCTGATCACCAAAGCTGGGGTGTCCCTGCCAATCCCTGGCTGAGGAGACAAACTTTTGTTCCTTCTCTTGTGTGTTTCACCACAGCACAAGGAGTGACTATACAACTTGTTTTACCAGAGAAATTCTCCATGTCTCAACTAGAAGTGGGGGGTGCCAGGCTCAGAGGGGTTCAAAGGAAGTCTGAGGTCACTGAGGCCACCTAGGGTCCGCACATCCATCCCTACCTGGACTTCCTTCAAACTCAGCAAAAAGGCCATGCACAGAGTAAATATGAGTTCTGCTTTTACTACTAACCAGAGAACCTTCTCCGTGGAGGTAGAGGTAGACACTGGAAACTCAAAACTCATCAAAGCTAAGAGGCAGCTGAGAGCTAAAGGAGACATATCACACCCTCCAAGGCTCTGGAAACCAGGAGTAAGAGCCACAGGAGGGGAAGGCATACTGCGAGGCATTGCCCTGCTCCCAGAACCAACAGGTGTGTTCAAGACCCCACAGTGATTACTGATAATCCCACTGAGGAGGGACCTTAGTGCAATGGGAACTGGGGAGAGGGTACATAGGAGTGACATTCAATGGAAATACCACCAATTTGCAGTATGTCCATATATTAAAATTCCCAAAGAAATTATATTTAAATAAAAGAAAGAAAAAGAGGGCTGGAGAGATGGCTCAGCAGTTAAGGTGTTTGCTGTGAAGCCTAACAACCTGAATTCAATTCCCTAGTACCCAAGTAAAGTCAGATGCACAAAGTGGCAAATGTAACTGGAATTTGCAGTGACTAGAGGCCCTGGTGTGCCCATTCTCTCTCTCTCTCTCTCTCTCTCTCTCTCTCTCTCTCTCTCTCTCTCTCTCTCTCTCTCTCTCACACACACACACACACACACACACACATTTGAAAAAAGGAAAAGAAAAGAGGTTATACCTCTGGGTTCACATGCTTCTTGTCTGGATTCTTTGCCTGTGTTGTCTGCTGGTTCACACTCACACCAAGACCAACCGAACGCAAGGAGGGAGAGGGAAGATCAGGCCCTAGAACACCTTTTCCTCCCCGAGGAAGGGTGGTAGAGATGGTAGGATGTGCCTGGGTCAAGAAGGGAAAGAAAGGCAGGTGAGTTTGGCTTCTCAGGGCTTCCCCAGGCCCTGTGAGAATGAACAGAAGAGTGACAAGCTATGGAATATAACTTGTGTCAACCAACATTGTGTGGCACAGTGACCAGCATGTAAGCTAAGGGCTTGGGCTCCAATCAGCTTGGCCACTTATGGTCTGTGGGATTTAAGGCCCAGTTAAGGAGCCTCTCAGCCTCTGTTTCCTCATCTGTCAACTGGAAAAATGACCTGGAAAGCCTTGCTTGTGGAAGTCAGTAGAATGGCTGAATTGTGTTGGCTTAGGGAGGACCTAGTCCAGACAACGCTTGGCCCCAGAAATGAAGAGACAGCCTGTGCCCCAGGATGCCCCCAGCAAGACCGGGAAGGAGTTCCCTGTCAGGAATCTGGACCAGAGACTGGGAGAGCCAGATGGGGTAGATGTGCTGGGTCTGTCAGCTGTCACCCAGGCAACAGGCCAGTTGTGCAAGCATCTGGCTGGGAACCTGGCCTTCCTGTTCCACAACTGATCAGCCTGAGTGAGGTATGGGGAATCAAACAGCTCTTCCCTGGGTCACACTGTGGACAAGAGGACAGCCCTCTCCTGGAGAATGATGGGTAACAGCCTTCCTGTGAGTCTTTGAGGACCTCTATCTCACACACAGATATGTGGAGAGAATTTCTGGAACATTGAAGTAGAGACGTAGACAGTCACAAACAAGCATGTACAGTGTGTTGACAGCCTGCTTCTTTCTGTGTCCTCTGTCTTTTCTCCACTCCAATGGGGTTGGGTGGGGGAGGGGCACTTTTCTCTATTGCCTGGGACATAGGGGTACCTACTATATATGAGTGATAAATAGCAGTAAAAGATGGGGGCCCATGCCTGTGGCTTTCTCAGCCCTCTAGAAAAACCCCAGGGCTGGGGTAGGACAGGCAGATAGGACATGCTGCCTCCCCAAGGGCATTAGGAGTCTCTAGGCATCCTCCAGGGAGGAGAATGGGTGTTACCAGCCAGGGCAAAGGCTCCACAGAGAGAGGTCTCAGTACTTGCAAAGGCCCAGTGTTGGGTGCCACATTTGGGAGCCTGAAAGTGCCCCCTGGGGTTAGAACACAGCAGGCAAGTGTGGCAGGACACACAGCAAGTGAGAATGGGGGTGAGGTGGGCAGGGGAGCAGAATCCTGCACACACCCGTGCACACGACATATACACACACACAAGCATGCATGCACGCACGCAGGCATGCACAGGAAGGGTCCTGGCTGGGCTTCAAGGGAACAGCTAGCACCTCCTCTTGGAAATGACTCCCCAGCCTGCTCTGCCCTCAGGCAGGGACTGACATGGCACATCCATCCACTCACTTTGCCTGACTTAGTTAAAATGAACAGGTAAAGCAGTTAATGGATGGATGGATGGGAGGCAGGGATAAAGAGAGGGAAGGAAAGAGAAAGGAAGGGGAGGAGAAGAGGGAAGGGAAGGGAAGGGAGGAGAGAGGAAGGGAAGAATAGGAAGGGAGGGAAGGGAAAGGAAGGGAAGGGAAGGGAAGGGAAGGGAAGGGAAGGGAAGGGAAGGGAAGGGAAGATGGGTAGGTAGATGAAGGAATGGGAGGGTACATGGTAATTGATTAGATTATAGAGGAATTGATTAGATTTATAGATTATATAAGATAATATAATTATATATAATATAAATATAATTATTTATTGATTATAGGGATACTGCACAGCCACGAGTGGGTAGGTGAAAGGCAGAACTTTTGTGCGTTTCCAGTAAGAGAAAGTAAGTGGCTGCCCGGTGCTGGTGCAGCACAGTCTCCTACCAGAGAAAGAGTGACAACAAGCTGGAGCTGTAGGGGCAGTTTCTGGGTGGCACATGGGTGGGCTAGCTCAGTCTCTCATTCCCCCTGGGAATTGGCTAGTTTGCATGCTTTCATGAGCTTCAGGGTACAGGAGCCTCCACAGATATTAGGTCCCTGGCCCCAAAGTGGTTCGCTAAGGCAGATGCTGCTGTGGAGTCCTGCCTATGAGGAGAGTCTTGTAATGTGAAGTCAGCTTCTCCAGAACCAGCCAGCCTTCAGCCTGGACCGAATGAAAACTGGAACGAGACCGGCCGGGATTTTGTCATTGTTGATTTGTTTTATCGTTGCTGTTGTTTAGGGAGGAGGGTTAGAATAAGCCATATGGAAACCGGCCTCTTTGGATAATGGCACACTCAGAAGCCATAGATTGTTACTAGAAAAATTTCAATGCTAGAGATGGGATACCTTCCAGTGAGTTGTTGACCAGAGAGGATCCTGAGGCCCCCAAAACATTACAGGCCACTGCCAAGGCTCTTGGTTGCCCACCAGAACAAGATGGTAAGAACCTATTGCTGAAGACCACACATACTTGGGCTACAGGTCACTGAAAAATAAAGTTGGAGCTGAGCTGGAAACCTCCTCCCTGTTAACTAGCTGACAAAGTAGGAAAAAGCTATGGCTGCATGCAGCCCTGTGGGAGAGAGAAGTCATCAATGGTGGTCAACAACAGTGGACCTTGCAAGTCCAGCCAGGCCAAATGTGTCAACTGGTGCAATAGTGGCACATCTATTGTGGGGGAAACCAACCACTCTCTAATTGGACTGGAGGCCCTCTCCATGGGAGGGAATACATGCCTGGTACTGAAGACCTAGTCAAAAGTCTATGGTGGGGAGGTCATGAGCCCTAGGAGAGTAATGCCAGCTGTTGTCTGGTTAAATGCATATATTATGCAGGCTAAACTGCCTTATGAGTACTTTTTAAAAAATATGTATACCCATATAATAATGCTACTCCCACTTTTGGCTAGAGAAGCTTCTTTTCTCAGATGGTAGTGATCTCTAGGATAACTCAAAAGACACAGTACAGGCTAGAGAGATGGCTCAGTGGTTAAGGCACTTGCCTCCAGTGCCTAAGGCCCCGGGGTTCAATTCCCCAGTGCCCACATAAGCCAGACCCACAAGGTGGTGGCCCTGATGCACGCTCGCTCTCTCTCTCTCTCTTTCTCTCTCTCTCTGCTTGAAAATGAATAAATAAAATATATTTTTTTAAAAACACAGTGCTGAGAAGAAGTGACAGTGCAGTGTTCAGCACTGGGACATCTCTATCACACTTCCTGAGGCTCAGGGTCTATTATGGAAGAGGTGGTGGAGAGATTGTAAGAGCCAAAGGAAGGGCAGGACTGCTTACAACGTAAGCTTCCAGACACAAAATGGCCTTGATATTCATGACTTTGAAGTGCCTGACACCACCTACACAAGACCCCATAATGGGAGGAAAAGACGATGCTATGAAAACAATTGAGAGGGGGAGGGGTATGATGGAGGGTGGATTTGAGAGGGGGAAAGTGGGGGTGGGAGGGAATTATCATGGTTTATTGTCCATAATTATGGAAGCTGTCAATAACAAGTTAAAAATATTTATTTATTATTTGCAAGGAGAGAAAGAGAATGGGTACACCAGGGCCTCTTGCTACTGCAGAAGGTGACACATTATGCATCTGGCTCCACATGGGCACTGGAGAATTGAACCCAGGCTGCTAAGCTTTGCCAGCGAGCACCTTAACTGCTGAGCCATCTCTCCAGCCCAGGCTAGCCTCCAACTCAAGATCCTTCTGCCTCAGCCTCCCAAGTGCTAGTATTTCAGGCCTGCACCACCATCCTCAGCTTCTTGACTTTCTGTGGATCCCAAAGATGGGCCAACAGCTCCATGATGACCCTTCCATCATGCTCCTTCCAGTGCTGTAATGGAGGCTGCAGGTCCGTTCCAGAGGAGCAGGCACACACACACACTCACATACTCTCACAGTTTTAGAGGAAGCTCTGGGAGGCTTACCATCCACACACACCCAGAGAACCCAGGCCAGGGATCTCTGTGTGCTCAGACAGGCTGGAGGAGCAGTTGAGGCACACCCAGGGCAGGACTCAAGTTCACAGCCAGTTCACAGGCAACCCCGAGCTAGATCCCAGGGGTTCAGTTTCTCATTCCTTTGAAGGTAGGGTTGGACAAACTTGATGGAGTTCAGGAGAAGTGCAGACAGCACAGGCTGTATTCCTGTGGAGTCCAGGCTCACTGTCTTGTGTCTTGTGAGAGGGTTTTAAGACTTTAAAACAAGGATCTGACCAACCCTCCCCTTTCCAGCTCATCCACACTGGAGAGTGAAGAGCCCAGTTAATGGATCTGCAGAGAAACATGTCAGCAGAAGTGTGGAAAGGAAGGAAATTGCTTCGAAATGCCTCTACAGATAACGTGTGTCCTGCACGAACTCACACACAGCTCCCCAGAGGACCAGGCGGGATGTGTGTCTCCTCTCCGAGATATTTCCCGGGCTCTGTCACTGGCACCCCTGGGAGGTGTGTATGATATTAAAAACAAAAACATTGCAGAACTCCCCCCCCCCTTGCCCAATTGGCCGCCTTCTGTTTACAACTTCTATATAAACACCCACTGTTTACACCTAAAACTCAGACACCAAACAACCTCCTCAAGAAGTTAAATAATGGTAAGCAAGATAACCACGTGGCCCTTCATAGTCCTTGTGGCTTTCAGGACCTCCCATGCCAGCCTCTCCTGGGCAACAGACTATACAATCGAACATTCCTGGACTCACTGGGGGGAAAGGGGGAGCTCTGGGTTCACGGGGAGCTGGGGTTCAGAAACGCGAGCTGGGGTGGAGGTGGAGGGAGGAGGTGCCCAGGAGGCTGATGACATCACCACAGCCCTTGAAAGATGAGCTGTTCCCGCTGCCACTCCAGCTTGGCTTCTCTGAGGGGTGGGACGGTGCAAGGCAGGCAGCGCTGGACAAGGGGATCTGCAGGCGCACCAGCTCGGCTCACTCCAGACAAGGTGGGGACCTGCTCCGTTGGAAGGATGGTAACTGGGGCTGCTGAGTCCCAGGTTCCGAAGGGTTCTCTCTGGTCCAGCAGAGTTGGAGTTGGGGGAACCTCCTTCCCTCCCCTTGGCTGATGAGTGACTGGGGGAAGGGCCACAGTTACTTCCCGGCAGGAATGGTTGTCTGACTAGTTTGAGCTTGTCTTTTCCCTGGTTTGGAGTGAGTGATCATCAGAGGTTGAGTCTTGTAGACCCTGCGTGGAGGGAGTGCAGAGCAGCAAGGACCGGCTCTTCGTGCTCTTTGCTTCTGTGGGTCCTGTGTGACCCCGGACAGGCTCTCCAATGCCGCTCAGCCTCTCCATCTGCAAGGTAGCCAGCTTAGCTGCTCCCTGGGGACTGCATGGGTTCAATCAGATAGCAGAGGGTTTGTGTTGGGTGACACCCTCTGTGGTGCTTTTATTCCACCCAGGAGTTTGAATCGCTTCTGTCCTGGTCCATGGTGGTTCTGAGTGGGCTTTGTGTCCTGTCCTGGATTCGAGTCTCAGCTCTGCTCTCACCCCATGAGCGATACTGGTAGATGAGGTATTGTGTCTTGGGTCCTGGGTTTATTAACAGGCCTCTCCTGGGACATCGCAAATGTGCACCCCATGGGTTACTGCTGAGGTGGCAGCCCTGTGGCCTGGGTGGGGTGGCAATGTGGATGCACGTGGGGCAGGCTAGAGTGTGCCTTCCTGAGTCACTGGCTCCCTGGCCAGCCCACAGGAAGCAGCCGTTCTGGCCGGGTGTGGTGTAATAAGGGGCTAGCAGCTGAGCCAGCTACAACTCTTGTTCCTTCTCTTGGAGCCTGACCCTGGTGAGCAGTGACCCTCACATGACAGCCCCTACCCCACTGTGCCCCTTGGTGATCCAGTAGCAATGGAAGTGACAGGATCACCCTAAATTGGTAGGCCAGGAGCTTGGAGGAGGAGCGAAACTGTTTTCTCCCTGTTTGGGTGAAGCGGGAGACTGGTGGGAAAGGTTTAGAGAAAACATTGAGAGTGACAGATGCTTGTGCTGACCCCAACTTCTCCTGCCAGCTCTGCCCTGAACCCCCTGCACTACAACTTCATCTGCTGCAAAAGCCCCCACATGCTTTTAACCTGCCCCCCACCCCAGCACAGACGAGGAAACTGAATCTGAAGGGGAGGACAACCTCAGCGGAGTCCTAGGGTTACACCCAATCCAGGGGTGACAAGGGGACCCAGCCGGGAAAAAAGCTGTGCCAAGTGACCTGTGGTGACACGGTGGCTGGTTAGATGAAATTTACGGGTGATGTTAGGACTGTTTCTCTCATGTGTGCAGCTATGGTCCAGAAGGGGGCCCATGTGGCAAGAAAGAGCTCTGCAGACTTGCCAGAGTGTGCTGGCTTCCAGAATACAAGCAGAGACCATATACAGTCTCCCCACCCCCGACACACACACACACACACACACACACACACACACACACACATGAGAAGTGGGCTGAGGGTCCGTGTTTGCTGAACGACTAGAAGGTTGGTTGTGTAGCAGGCTCTGAAAGCTTATTTCTGAGTGCAAGCAGCCATTCTGAAAAGGTGGCATTCTTTGTGATTCCCACGGTGAGACATTCTGGGAACAGTCTCTGTGACAGGTTGCTGGGCAGGGCTGGAGAGGAGGAGTTCCCGGAGTGCAGGGGAGTTTCAGAGTCCGGGAACTCAGCTGTGTGGTACTGTGGTGATGTACAGTCACGCATGGATGTCTTCATCCGAACCTGGAGGAGGCTTATCACGGGGCGTATGTGTGGGGGTACCCTGATGTGACTACAGGCTCCAGTCACATGTCTGTATATGTTCAGTTAGGACAAAGTCTTATCGTGCCAGGGAGTCTTGAAAATGGGACCCATTGAACTTGGGGAGAGAGGTAGGATGGGTATCCTGGGTACTCTCCCCTCAATGCTGGTTCAAAACAAAACTGCCCTTAAGAAAAGCCCACAGAACAGGTGGTCTGGAAGCTGCTTAAAGAATTCCAAAGCTGGAGAGATGGCTCAGTGGTTAAAGACACTTGCTTGCAAAGCTTGACGGTCTGGTTTTGATTCCCTAGTATCTATGTAAAAAGCCTGATACCCAAAATAGCGCATGCATCTGGAGTTCCTGTTTGCAGTGGTCGATGTCTTGGTGTGTCCAAGTACTCTCCCTCACTCTCTCCTCTCCCTCCCCACTCTCAAATAAATATTTTTTTTTAAAGGTACAGAAACTCCTGAGGGCCAAGACCCTGAATGATCACTTTCAATGCCCACTTCCTCTGTCTAATAATCCCCAGCCCTCTTAGTGCAAATGCAGTCTGCCTGTCCTTTCAGGAGGACTGTAGCTAACAACCCTCACCTTAGGTGCAGGTAACCCACCTCCCATCTTTTTTTTGTGTGTGTAGTTATAGTTATTGTAAGTGATGTAATTTCAGCTTTTAAAAAAATAAAACAAATTAACCAGTTTCAACAAACAATAAACAAGCATTTATTGATGGCTGGCATTTAATTTTAAAACTTTTATGAGGGGAAAGTCTTATTCAGACAAATATGTCATAGAAAATATAAATAATAACCCTTCAAGGATTTCAAGGGTCTTTCTTACAATTTGATAGTATGCAGGAAACGATATCCATATAAATAGCAGTTTCTCTAAGTCCCTTCTCTTTCATAAATGGATGTCCATTGAAGACATGTGCCAGGCTCTTTAGACCCAGGTTTCTGGACTTTTCTACTCCGGTTTCTTCCTCCACAGCCTTGATTTGGGTGGGAAGTTTTTGTTTGTTTGAGTGGTGCAGTTGCTGAAAACCCCCTCAGCTTCTTCTCGGACCCCAGGGCTTGTTGGAACAGGCTTTTCTCACTCAGTAGCTTTTGGAATGAGTCATATTGACCTATCTATCTTGCTGTCTTCCAAGATCAAAAGTGGTTGACATTCTAATAAGGCTTCTATTCGGTGTTCACAAAATATCACTGTACAGTCAGTGAATGAGTTGTTTAGAGCTCTTTGGAGTATTGGGTATGCGAAAGGGTCCAGATAAGCACTCGGTTCATCCAAGAGTAAAAATATGCTTTAGTCAGCATGCATGTGGCGAAGCACAGTAGCTGCTTCTGGCCATACTGAGCACCATCCCCCTGTCTGTTAGCACAAAGCTGAGCTTCCCAGGGAGGTTTTCCATTACAGGTTTAAGTCCGACCTCATTAATAACTCTCCCTATTTCTTTATCCTTCAACTGTCCATGCGGATCCAAATTTAACCTGAATGATCCATGGAAAATAAATGGTTGTTTGGTTATAATACCGAATGCTTTCCTCCTTTCTTATAAGGATGCCAAATTCCATAACGTGCCATCTATTAGGACGTCACCATCAGAATATAATAATTGCAAAAGCGTTGAAAATGGGGTACTTTTTCCAGACCCACTGTGTCTTAGAAGTCCGACCCATTGGCCAGAACTTATTGTGAATGATATATTTTCTAATATGGCTTTTCTGCCTTTTGTATAATGCATGATAACATCTTTAACAACTTGGCTACTTGAGAGCCAGATAGCAGTTTTATCTGAATGTTGGTTTTCAGTGACAACTTCAGACAGTTGGTGTTGGTCCCCAATGATAACAACTTCTGTTAGCTCCTCCTCATCCACTGAGCGGACTTAACTGATTTAAATGCTTCTCTGGGAAAGTCAATAAATTTAAATATTCTGCTCACTGAGCGCATCAGGCTGTGGACTCCAATATTGGAATTTACAGTCATTGCAACATATTCATGATGTTCATAGTTAATGTGAAAATGCTCCCTAGAGTTCCAGCCCATCCACCTCTTGTTACAATCAAGATGAAGGTAAGAACAATGCAAATATCAGTTTGATGCTCATGTGAAACCATTGTAACATTGCTAAGTATAAGAACAAATTACCAAGTGCACATTAGTAGCTTTGTGGAAAATACTTTCAAAGTAAATGTGCCGCCCAAAGGCTCAAAGTGTCCATAAGCCTTGTATGGTGATTACAAAATGGGTTAAAACAGGTCTTCTGGCTTCTGACTCCAGTTGTCTGAGTTGCTGTGGGGTTGAGAAAGTATCTTCTCAACAAAGTAAATACTGTCATCACTGGAATAGCTACTAGTAATATGGAAAGTTGTGAAACAGATGATGTGATGGTTAGGTTTTGTTGTCAACTTGATCTTTTTAATTATCTTGGGTGGGTCTCTGAGGATGTTTACAGGAAGGCAGCCTCTCAGTAGGGGGCAGGATGTAAGGAAGTTCAAAGAAGCTAGAACTAAACATCCTTTCCTGTGTGGGCAGTGCAGAAAGGAAATTCCAGAGACTTGGGAAGCCATTAAGTCTGGGGAAGGGTTGTAAGACCCCACCCTAAGGCTATATAAAGGAGAAGAAATTCTCCTTGCCCCTTCTGCCTGTTTGCTGTTCTGTGTGTGTGGTGTTGGTGATGGGTTTTTCTCTCTCTGCTCAGACCTGTGAAAGATGGCCTGTCTCTTTCACTGTTACGGAACTTCCCCTCAATCTGTAGTTTCAATAAATACTTTCCTCCCCCAAATTGTGCCTGGTTTAAAGATTCATCCCAGTGGTGTGTGGCTGACTGCAACAGACGACAAATAGAGCTCAAAACAATAAATGACCACTGGATGAAGTCAAATACTGCCAGCAGCAGAAAATCATCAAGAATTGCTATAACCTTGGAGAATATGTTCAGAATCCCACCCTATTTTAGCCTATTTAAATAGGTTAACATTGGCACATAAAGTAGAGCGTGTATTACTTTTTAATGTAAAAGTTTTGAGTTGTTATTAATGTATGTATAAGTGGGATGCCTCTAAACAATCCTAACACTAGTAGCATGTCAGAAACGCCCATATATATCTATATATATTATTATTACATATTATATTATAAATATATTATATATAATAAAAACTTATGCTTTTGTAACTACTGTTTTGACTTTCATTGCTGTTTGGTTCAGGTTGAGGAGGATTTCTGTTAACTATCCATACAGTAATAACAGAGACTAAAACCTCAATCATAAAAACAATTAGGCAAAAAATTAGCACCAAATTGCACCCTTATTTATGGTGATGTAATGAAGATAATTACTCAGAGTTGTAAGTGGTGGAATGCTTGATATTTCATCATAAATATTTTCCTTTAAATCTTCCTCTTTAACCACATCCTTGAACTCCAACCCGCTACTTTCTGACAATGCTCTTGAATAAATATCCACATCACTAAGACTTGACGAACCTTAGACGTCTTCTTAATGGATGCTCTTGGTCTATGGCAAGAGTTTGGCTCTTTATTCAATGGAGATGTCATAAGGCTTAAAACAGATCGCCTTCTGTTTTGCAACGTTCATGGAATATCCTACACACTGTGTCGAGGCAGGGAGGCTTCTCCCAGATCAGAACATGGAACCATGAAGGGTTTTCTCTTTTGGAATTCAGCACAGTCTCCTCCCATGCCAGGCAGGCGTGATGGATTCCTTTGTGAGATTGAAAATTTCTTTAGTGAGCTGGCTGAGTTGATAATAGAACTCAAGCTTTGTCCCAATTCTACATCCTGTGCCCCAGATTGCCTTTGGGCTCTGTCAGAGGAGCACCTTCTAATGACACTTGACTCCAGTTCCTGTAATAATAGAATCCTTTCTCTCCTCACTCAATTCATCAAATGAATTATATCCCATTCACTTTGCAGTAAAGTCTGCATGGTTATTTTGTAATTCCATAAATGTACCATAAAATTAGGTATGGCCCTCATGCAAAAAATCAAAATTTTGTCAGCTTTCTTCACGTGTTCCATTTTGGTAGTGACCAAAAAACCTAGTTATATTTACCATTAGCTTGCAGATACAGCTTTCAAATATTTGTTTTTCTGTTTGTACATCAAGGTGTCCAAATGGTGAATCTAATAAGTATACATCAGCATTTCGGATACTGCCCTTGCTAGGTTAACTCTTGCTTGCTGACCTCCACTGAGTGTGAAACCTCCTTCTCCTAGAAATATGTTATCTTTTTCAGTCATCTTAGAAATATCCTCTTCCAACTGGCAAGCGTTGATGTCTGCCTAATCATCAACAGAAGCTCCAAGGATGATAGTATCTTTTATTGTCCTGGGCATGAGCCATGAAAACTGTGAACAGCGTAATACTCTTCTGATGTTTAATTTTACCATCTGATGGCACCAGCTCCCTGAGAAGCATCATAAGTATTGATGTCTTGCCAGCCCCCGTAGATCCTATAATTGCCAATAGCTGTCATTTCTCTGTTTTGATATTAATGTTCTTTGGGACATGGAAATCTAGCCGGTTTAGACAAACCACAGTTATGGTACTATGCACACAGTTTATTTTTTTGATTACTCACTGTGGTCCAAAACGGCTCTTCCCAAAATGCTGTTACATTCTCCATCATTAAATCTGTAATTGTTAAGTTATATTCTAACATCTTATATTTGTGCTGCTGTAAGAATTCCTTCATTTTGTCAATTATTTCCAGGGTGTCAACCACACTTGTATAGCAACAGGGAAGTGCTGGGTGACCATCGTGCGTAGAACAATACAGAATGATAGCATTGTGAATATTTTTCGAAGGTCCATCCCATGAATGAGAGCACAGTGAACACAGATACAAAAACCACAAAGAATCCAGAGAAGAATAATGCTGAGCTATTCATTAATATTAGGTATTAGGATTTCCAAGTCAGTTCACCACATCTCATGTCATTAATTATCTTTTCCATCTCTGCTTCCCATCCATAAGCCTTGATGGACTGGATATTCTCTACGATTTCTGGAGTGAGCAAAGAGTCCATCATTTGTCATTGCAGACTGACGTTTTCCATAGGCTATTATCCTCTCCCTATAAAGGCTTGAAAAATAGACAGTGCAATTAACAGACTAAAACCACAAAGTGAGGAGGCTTGTAACAGGTTCCACAGGAGCCCCTGCAAGGAGCCCTCTTCAAATGTGTTCGTGTGGTTTGAAAATGGATTAACAAATTGTCAAATACTTAGTCTGTCAAGAACACAGCTTAAGCCTTAATACTCACCACGATTCAGGGAACTGAGTGGAAGAGGGGGCGGAAAGATTGTGAGAGCCGTGGTGGGGGAGAATATCCAGAGGCATGATGCCCCTCAGTAACAACATACTAGGGCTGGTAGAACCAGGCTGACTCCTAGGATATCCATGATCCCCTGCCCCAAGGACTGATCCAGACGGCCCACGGAGGAGGATATCCAGTTGATTGGGGATGGGGAAGAGGGGCATTGGGGAACTGGGGATAACAACTCGTTTGCCCACTAAATAATGTAACTCATTATGGACAATAAAAAAAAGAACACAGCTTAATAATTTTAGGATCTTCTTATAAATCAAACTAAGCATGGCTATTCTCATCTGCATGCCAATATGTCGCAGGCCAAAAATGGATAAAGAGTCAATGTTCCAGAGACAGAAAGTAAAGAAAACCCAAAGCCAAGGTCAATGGCAATGGATCATTCAGCTTTGTCTTCAGGATCAAATGAAGCTATGACTTCCCCAGGAGGAGGGACTGCACAGCCTTGATGACTTCCCTATGTATAATAAAATGCCCAAAATGATGAATTTAGCTGCAAAGCATCAGCAGAGAGCACTGGACAGTGTGGGTTTAGGTTTTGAAGCCAGTTCCCTTTCCCATTCTCATTCTAACTTTTTATATTAAAAAATCAGCTGACACCGGGTGTGGTGACGCACGCCTTTAATCCCAGCACTCAGGAGGCAGAGGTAGGAGGATTGCCTTGAGTTCAAGGCCACCCTGAGACTACATGGTGAATTCCAGGTCAGCCTGGTCTAGAGCGAGACCCTCCCTCAAGAAACAAAACAAAACGAAACGAACAAAAAAAAATCAGCTGAATCACAAGCTGTTAATTGGTATGTATATGATAATTCTAGCTGTTCTGTATCCTTTATTCAAGATGGGCTTTGTCCAGCTGAAGAAAAGTTTGGATACAAAGTTAGCTCCTTCGAGGGGGGATTTCTTCAGGGTGACTCTCAGAGCAAAGCTGTTGGGATCTTGCTGCCTTGTGGCTCCTTTTCGCCCACATTGACCACAGCCTCCCAGCCAGGGACAGTACCCCACACTACTTGGGCTTGGGAACACCACCTAGGGATGTCCGTGCAGATCACATCCTCCCGGCAGTGGTACTGTATTTTGCCCATGGGCATAGGCTGCAGTTCTTGGTCCCCCAACATCAACAGTCCTTCCAGAGCCTCATCTGGGCTTCTTCAGAGCTCAGATTGGCTCTTCTTCAGTCCACTTGGACTTCTTATGCTCCTCCAGAGCCTCAACAGGCTCCTGCATTGCCTCCTTGGGCTCCTTTGGAGCCCTCTTCGAGTCCTTTGAGGGCCTTTGTGGCTCCTCCCAAGTCCTCTTAGGCTTCCATTTCCGAGGGTCCCTGGACTCCAGATCACCCTCTTGGTCTTCCTGCCTGTTTCCTCCTCTTCCTCTTCTTCTTCCTCCTTTTATCTCCTGAGGTTTTGTTACAGTTACCTCTCTAGGGTCCATTTTGATCAGGAAACTAAACTATGTCTTCCCTCTGTGTGTGTACAGCCTTGAAAAGCTGAAACCTTTTGAGGTTTTAGCCTCAACACATCCTGCCAAATGCAAGACCTCTGCCTGATCCAATAAAGTTCAGGTTGGTCCAGGGTATGGCGCAGATACCTTAAGAGACACGCATGTCATAGACATGCTGTGTCAATTACATTAAATTCTACAGGGGAGAGGGAGAGTGCTGTACTGCTTTGCCCAGGATTTGTTCTGTCTGGTACTTAGGTCTAGTTTGTGTGTTTTAAGGTGTGTGTGCGTGTGTGTGTGTGTGTGTGTGTGTGTGTGTGTGTCTGTGTGTCTGTGTGTGTGTCTCAGTATATAAACTAAGCAAACGAAACCTACCCCCCCCTTTGGCTTTCCTAGTCTTGCTCAGAACATCTTGAATAATAAATACTCTGACAGAAACTCAGTCTTTGAGGAGAAGGTAGCATGTTTACCTTGACCCAAATCTGGAAAAAAAAACACAAATTCTTCAACTCTGAGGGCTTTGAGAGTTCCAGGTTATGAACCTTCCTTTTAAGTTTTTGTTGTTGTTTGTTTTTTAGGGGGAGGTGTTTATGTGAGGATTGTGTGCCCAACTGCTGAGCCTTAAAGAGTCAAGCATTTAATTCCTGAATTTTGTTGTATAAAAGCAAAGGTACTGTGAGTTTAAAATAAAAAAAAAAATCTAAGCAATAGTAAAATTTTTGGCCTGAGTTTTGTCTCACCATCTAAAAGCAAGAGTGCTTACTTACGAATTCTTGTTAACTTGTGGTCACCCAAATCCATTACAAATTAAAAGAGTATTTCATAATTCTATGAAGACACAAAAATCTACAGCAATCGAATGAATCTAATTCAGGGGAATCCAGACTCCAGGCAGAGTTTCCAGGGGACAATAACAGAAAGCTCACTCATGTGCACATACAAGTGCGCAGGGCAGAGATGAGTGAGGGTGAGCCTGGGAGCAGGCAGTTGGGGGAGGAACCTGGCAAATAGAGGTTTTTCTGGAAGGACAGGGAGAAGGAACGCAGAGGTGATGAGCCTTCCCCCTAGGAGAAGCAGTACTTAGCATCCTCTGGAACAAGCACCTCCAGAAAATGGCCAAGAAGCTGCCTGAACCGGGGTGAGCTGGGAGTTAGAATTTAGATAACGCCCAGCAAAAATTCTAATGTGCCCCAAAAATTAAGGAATACCCAAATTCTTGTATATAAAGTTAAAGAATTAAAATCATAGACAACAAGATAGAAAGGTCTAGTGGGAGACTTTATTATTTAAGGGAACATGGGGAGTTACAGAGTTTCCAGCCACAAGTGTGGGGAAAACACAAGGAGAGTTTAACAGAATTTATGCTGTGTAGCTAAACAAGCAGCAGCAGAGACAATAAGAGAGGGCTCCCATCAATAGAAGAAGGGGTTCATGTGGGAAAAATCTGGAGCCTTCCCCTACCCCAGGGCTGGAGTAGGGAAAGGCCTTACCTTCCTAAGGCCAGGAGATTCAGAGGTTCTTCTGCTGGCCTGCCATGTGGGGGAGAGAGGGTAGATTAACTGTTCAGCCAGTATTTCCTGCCCTAGGTGGGCAGGGTAATAGGTGGTTGGGTCATACCTGACCAATCAGTTTTAGCACCTAGGTTTTAGCTCTAGCTAGACACCTCCCACTCAAGGGGAGGGTGTCTCTGGAGCAGCCTGACCATCTCAATCACCCTCCTGCTGCAGCTCAGTTCAGCCCTCCCATCTCCCTGGAGAAACAGGAGAAGGGCTCCCACTCTTCTGTGACAGATGAGGAAACTGAGGCAAACCTTACAGTGGATGGGGAAGGGTCCAAGCCCCAAGAAAGAGCTGGAAGCTAGACCTGAGTATGACAACCCCATAGGCAAAGCTCTGCCATCTAGGACCCCATGGACAGGGAGCCACAGGATGTCCTTGTTGGATCCCTAAGGCCTGACCTAGGTAACAGAAATCTGAAACCCACCAGGTATCCAGTGTCCCTCCAGTTCGGAGGTAAAATCCATTGCTGCCCCTTCCTAGGTAAAAAGAGTTACTCTTCAATTCCAGCGAGTCTGTGGGCTAGGATGGGGAGCGGGTTTCCTCGGGGAACAGAGTAATAAAGCCTCTAGTGCCAGCTCCAAAACAAACAGATAAATCAATGTGTTGATTTTGTCCATGTGAGAGAACAGCCACCATTGCTAAGCAATTATCAGAACATTGCTGCAGGCCTTTCTGAGACCACATAGTCAGGCCCAGAGGTTGCTGGGGTCTGGAGCCACCTGGGAATGACAACCAGCCAGCATCCTGGAGCCTGGGAAGGAGGCTAGAGATTACCCAGGAACCCACCCTATGACCTCCCAGCTCTTTTGAGGCTCAGGGTAGGAACCCTGGGCAGCCCCTAGCCCCTGGAACACCCAAGCATGGGGTGAGGCTTGCTCTCTCCACCCATGGGAGGCTAGCCTTATCCTGGAGAGAGGATGCTGACTTCCATGGACTCACTAGTTGGATCCTGCCCTACAGTCTGGGCTCCAGAACTGGAATCTTCCCACCTTCCAGGGCGGCAGAGGCTGGGGCATCTTCGGAGCTCCTGGACTGATGCCAGCCCTAGCCTTCCTCCACCCTGCCAGGCCCCAGGCTTCAGCCCGGTGATGCTTCCTTCTCCTCCAGAGGCGCTCTGAATCCCACCTCCCAACTTGTCATCATGTGGGTCTGTGCGAGCCCACTCTCACTGGCCTCACTAAGCTGAGTGTCTGCAGCCCTTCAGGAGGTCTCTGAGGACAGGGTGAAGCCACAAGCTGCTTTGATTATGCAGGGGGGGGAGTGGAGAGAGTGCTCCCCCAAAACAAAAGCCCTGGTCCCTTTCCACAAGGAGTTGCCTTCCTCTGTTGCCAAAGTGGGGTCTCTAAGAAAAATACAAAACTCTGCCCTAAAATCATCACAGTTCAAAGCTAGATGGATGGAATGGCTTTAGGGTCAAAAGTCCAGGTGCCACTGACAGGAAAGCCATCTGAGCCTCCCTCCCACCTCCCCCTTCTTTCCCTCTCTACCCCCCCTTCTTCTGAAGCCTGGCTAGGATTAAATCTCACCCCACTCCTCCCTGCTGTGTGGTCTAGGGCAAGCAATTTAGCTCTCTGAGCCTTTTTCTTCAGCTCTAAACAGGAATTGTGTCTGAGATTACCTAAATATTAGAATTGGAACACCCCCCCCCCCCACACACACACAGGATCTGGTGTGTGAGGGGACAAAAGCCCTTCAAATGCAAGGTGAAGGCAAAAAGTTCAAACAGTCATAAGAGCACAGCTGGAGGGAAATTGCTTCTGCAGCTGCTGTTGGGAGTCTGGTTAGAGCCACCTGGGGTGCTACCAGAGTTTGGGGAGACAGGAATGCTGGCCTTGTACTACTGGGAATCCTCCTGGCCCTGGGTTGATTGTTACCCACTGGGTAGACGTTTCAATGACCATAATGTACCCCGTAATGATGTACAAATATTATGTAAAAAAAAATGAGAGCTGGGGGTGTTAGGATGTAGTTCAGTGGTAAAGCACTTGCCTAGTATGTGTGATGCCCTGGCTTCCATTTTCAGCAGCTCAAAAAGGAGAGCGAGCGAGCGAGCGAGCGAGCGAGAGAGAGAGAGAGAGAGAGAGAGAGAGAGAGAGAGTCACTAGATTACTAACATGCAGAAGTAATGAAGATGGTGTGTGTGGGTGCTTCTGTATACCCTTACATATGGACACACGGCATCTGTCCCTGAAAGCCCGAGACTGTAGGATAGTTGGCTCTGGAGGAGTGGGTGACCGAGCTGCACAGCCCAAGGGGGTGGTTTACCAGCCACAGTCACTATGTTCTCTTTTGCACTCTGAAATTTTATCCTGAGCAGGCAGAGATCCCTTTAAATAAAAAGCAAAACAAACAGGAATGAAAATAAACTTAGCACGGCGGCACACACCTGTAATCCCAGCTCCCAAACCTGAGCATGATGGTGCACACCACAGGCCTGAGGCAAGAGTTTGCCTGGAATACAAGTTCAGCCTGGGCTACATTGTGACTTCCACACTCTGGATCCTACTTCAAAATGATGAGAAAGAGAAGGGAGAATGAGAAGGAGGAAGAGAGGGAGGAGGAGGAAGAGAGAAGAGGAGAGAGAACACTCCATCAGACATTCCTATTTCTACAGCTTTCTACGCTAAATCTAAGTGTGATGAGAAGGGCTGAATGGAAGGGAGGGGCAGTTTACACATCTGTGCCTCTACCCAGGGGCCAGCTCGGCAGAGAGGCAGTGAGAGCAAGTGTGAGACCCGTGAGACCCGAGGGAGGGCGGCAGGAGATGTGCACACACGCTGAGCATCACTGTGTGCCTGGCTCTGGCTGATGGGGAAAAATTACTTGATTAATCATCACCGCCTAGCCTTTTTTAATTTTTCTTTTTTTAAATATTGCATCAAATAACTCAAGAAAAAGGTGTCCTAGAAAAAAATGATTGTCGGTCTGGAGAGATGGCTCCAGTGCCTAAGGCCCTGAGTTCAATTCCCCAGTACCCACATATGAATAAAATAAAATAAAATAAAGAAATTTCTTATTTAAAAAAAAAAAGAAAAAAAAATGATTGTGATCAGTAGACCCCTTCAGTTAAAGTCTTGGTGATATCCAAAAAGTTGGTTGCATCGTGATTGTGACCTTTAATAACCGTATGGAGCAGCTGCTTAGAAAGCATAAATAATTTGTAATGACATGGAATTTACAATCTCATGTGATTTCAACTAAAGCTGAGAGAAGGAAGGGCAAGGGGGAGAATGATAAGTGTGCTGAAGGCTTCTTGTCTAGAAGATGAATAGCTCTTGTTGTAATAGACAGTTTTCATGTCGTCAGTAATGCAAACACAGCCATTAGACCAGGAGAAATGGGGGCTCAGCAGTTAAGGTGCTTGCTTGCAAAGCCTGATAGCCAGGTTCAATTCCCCAATACCCACGTAAAGCCAGATGCACAAAGTGGTACATGCATCTGGAGTTCATTTGGAGTGGCTGGAGGCTGTGGTACGCCCATTCTCACTCTCTGTCTGTCTCTCTCTGTCTCTCCCCCTCAAATAAGAGTAGAAAGGGGATCTATTGCACTGTACCCTAAAAGAATGTACATTTACAGAAATTGACTATGTGTGTTCCAAGTCCTAAAGAAACTCTCAGTAGATAGAGGGCACTATTAATAATCTCAGGTTGAAAACTCTGACAGGCTGGATTGCCTGCCCATACTGTGGAACTTGGCATCGAATATTAAAACAAAACTTCAAACACCACTGGGAAATTTTGGAAAATAGTTTTCCTTAAATCTCTTCTCAAAGAGATCATTTGAGAAATGATTGACTGTAATAATTCTTATTAAACTTTGAATACAGCCAAAGCCATCCTCAGAGAAGAAGCTGTATCTTTAAATTTATTTTATTTATTTAATTTTTTTTGTTTTTTTGAGGTAGGGTCTCACTCTAGCCCAGGCTGACGTAAAACTCACTCTATATTCCCAGGCTGGTCTCAAATTCACAGCGATCCTCTTACCTCTGCCTCCTGAGAACTGAGACTTATGACACACACCAGTGCACCCGGCTTTCTTTAAATTTTTTTAAAAGTATTTTTATTTTTTATTTATGTATTTTCAATTAGAGAGAGAGAGAGAGAATGAATATGGGCATATCAGGGCCACTTTGTACATTTGTCTTTATGTGGGTACTGGGGAATTAAACCCCGGACTGGCAGGGTTTGTAAGGAAGCACCTTTAACTGCTGAGTCATATCCTCAGACCCTATAAATTTTGAAATAGTAAACTATGAGGAACACACACAAATGGATTGATTCAGATTTCCTTCAAAGAATAAAACAGAAGATGAGCTGGGCGTGGTAGTGCTGGCTTGTAATCTCAGCCACTGAAGGGCACTGAAGTAGGAAGATTACAAGACTAGCCTGAGCAACTTATAAGACACTCTTGTCTCAAAATAAACATAAAAATGTCAGGGGGGCGGGTGCTGGAGGGATGGCTCAGCGGTCAAGGCACTTGCCTGCAAAGCCTAACGACTGGGGTTTGATTCTCCATTAAAGCCAGATGTGCAGCGGTGCATGCATCTGGAGTTTGTTTGCAGCAGCAGGAGGCCCTGGTGCTCCCTCCCCCCTCTCTTTCTCTCTCTCTCTCTCAATAAATAAATAATTTTTTTAAATGGCTGGTACTGTAGCTCAGTAATAGAGTGTTGCCCAGTATATACAAGGCCCTGGCTTCAATCCTTGGTGGGACTGTGGGGCACAAAACCTCCATAATAACTACTGAGCAGCCAGGGTATAGAAAGGAAAACAGTGACCCAAAGCAAAATGAGTGACTGCAAAGAAGAAAAGCAGTAATATCAGCAAGCCAGCAAAGGGGAATGAGAGCTGGCTCTTTGAAGATGGGCCAGAGAAGGGATATGTCAGGACGTGACTCCAGCTCTGCAGGGACCTCAGGTCAGAGAGCAGCAAATTGATGGGTGGCTGCTCTGTGGGGTGGTCAGGAGAAGCCTGCAGGCCGAGTCGGAGCAATGTCTCATCCTTAGAGAGAGAGCAGCCTGGCTTGGGTGAGGGCTTTACCAGCTCCCAGGAGTCTCTCCTTGCTGCTTTGCTCCCTAGGGAACCCCAACTTGCCAAAGATACATGTCTTAGACTGGAAGGCTGGTGGGGGGAGGTGTCTGCCTCCCCGACTCCAGAGCTCACAGCTACGGTTCCACTATCTCTGGTCCAACTCTTTATATCTGTTTCTTTTCTTTTCTTTTTTTTTTCAATTTTTTATTTCTTATTTATTCATTTTTAAGCAGAGAGAGAGAGAGAGAGAGAGAGAGAGAGAGAGAGAGAGAGAGAGAGAGACCACCTTGTGGGTCTGGCATATGTGGGTACTGGGGAATTGAACCCAGGGCCTTAGACACTGGAGGCAAGTGCCTTAACTGCTGAGCCATCTCTCCAGCCCCTATGTTTCTTTTCTTTTAATTTTCAAGTAACTGGGTGTGCACGTGCGTGTGTGTGTACATGTGTGCAGGTGCACATGTATCTGAGGGTCATGTGCACAGTGCATGTCAAAGCCAGAGGACAACCTTGGATGTCACACTTCGGGTACCATCCACCTCTCTCTCTCTCTCTCTCTTTCTCTCTCTCTCTCTCTCTTTCACTCTCATTTGAAGCTTGCTAGTTAAGCTAGATGGGTTTGCCAGCGAGTCCAAGGGATCCTCCTATCTCCCTCTGTCTAGCACTGGGATTACAAGTGTGTACCACCAGGCCCAGCGGTTTTGACATGTGTTCCAGCGCACATATTTAGGCCTTTATACTTAGAAAATAAAATAAGCACTTTACCAACTAAGCTTAGAAAATGAGGGTTCCTCGGGATGTGCTAATTATTTAGCTGCTAGTAATAAAAGTGATGATGATGATGAGAATCATCCAACATTTAGAAATTAGAACCAATAGCCTTGTCCAACAGCCCAGGGTAAGGCTCTGCCAATGCCTGGCTAAGTGACCCCGACTGGTCACTGGTCTCTCTGAGCTGCCCTTTCTCAACTATATGGGTCAGGGGGTAATGGCTGTTATTGGGCTAATAGGACAAGACTGTGAGTGAATGTTTAGGACACTGGTTTATTCCTGCTTTCTTGAACCACTTACTGGAGGCCTATTTGGAGGCGTCCCCAGTTCAGAAACCTCTGTCATAAGAGCTCAGAACCTGATGGGAGGCTGCGGGCAGATTTCAAGTTCAAGGCCCACACCTAGCTGAAGCAGAGCGTGCCTCCTGGGGAAAGGGGCATGCCATAGGTGGAAACAGCCAGGCAGGCTGCCCAGTGCTGGTGGAGATGTACGTAAGCCCCACTCTGCCACTCAGAACTATTCCTCCTGATGAACCTGCCCAGTAGGTATTGCATGCTCACCTGACAATTGAGGATACAGTGTCTAGAGGTGGCACACAGGCTGAACTGGCATTTGAAACCTGGTCCAGCCTCCCCAGACTGGCAAAGGTATGGAGGTAGGAACTGGTAAACTGCTAGACCATATAGAAGCCGCTCGTACCATGGAGAGGTGGGGTCCAGAAGGACCCCCAAGTCCTGAGCTAGATGCTTCTCTACAGCGAGGACTAAGCCCAGAGTCCCAGCTGGTACTGTCTGACCTACACCAGGGGCATCCTGCCTGCCCCTCCTTCCCTGGGCACAAGATCCTCCCAGCAGTGGGACGGTGTGTTCAATGGGAAGAGGAATAGCAGCCAGGGACTTTCCTTGCAAGGGGATTAGGGAATTTCTTCTGAGTCCTTTTGTTCCCAGTAGGTGTGCCTCACATGCTGGGTATCCGCTGCTTACATTCCTATGACATTTTGGTGTTAAAGTGTGAAGGGAAACCATAGGAAAGTCAGGTAGACTCGGGGGTTGAGAGCGGACAGCAAGAATCTGACAGCCTTAGCAGCAAACACATCGACAGAGGCCCATCTGTAGACAGGAGAGAAACAGGTTGTGATGCGGTAGTCATCCAGTTTCCATTTCTATACCAAAATAACCCAGGCAGGCTAACTGTGTAAAGAATGAGGTTTATTGCCAGGTGTGGTGGGACAGGACTGTGATTCCAGCACTGAGGTTCCAAGAGGCTCTGTATGAGTTCAAGGCCAGTCTGGACTACAGACAAGAACCTTTTCCAACACCTCCCCTTATACAAAATAAAATAAAATAAAATAAAAATGTGGAGACATCTCCTCAGTAGGTAGTTCTTGCTTTGTAAACATGAGGACCTAAGTTTGATCCCCAGAACCCTTGTAAAAGTACAAGGCACCTGCCACCCAGCGCTAGAGAGACAGAGACAAGCGGCTCCCTGGGCCTGTTGGTCAGCCAGTCTAGCCTAACTGGTGAGTTCAAGGCCAATGAGAGACCCTGGCTCACAAAAAAGTGGATGGTGCCTGAGTGGAGGAACAACACTAAAGCTATCCTCTGGCTTCTACAGGCACGTACAAATATACACACTCACACATTGAAAAAAACAAGGAAGGAAGGGAGAGAGGAAAGGAGGGAGGGAGGGAGGGAGGAAGGAAAGAAGTAAGTGAAGGAGGGAGGGAAGAAGGAAGGAAGGGAAGGAGGGAAGGAGGGAGGGAGGAAGGAAGGAAGTTAGGAAGTTATTTAACTCACAATTTGGGATGCCAAAAGCTCAGTATGGCCCTTGAAGGCCTCTCCCCTGGTCTGCACCATTTCATAGAATGGCAAGGGAAGAGGAGGTCAGATCAGGAGACAAAAAGCCCAGAGGCTGTGGAAGGAGCACCCCTCAGAGGCCTCCAAGGACCTGGAAGCCTCCCTCTGGGCAGGCCTTGCCCTTAGGGGCTCCACACCACCTTCTAATAGCACCATCCTGATAACCAAACCTCCAATACAGGAACCTCGGGTGGACACACTCAAATCACATCTGGGCCATAGCAGAGAGGGAACAACGAGGGAAGTCAGCAAGCTGGGGCATGTCAGAAACTCTCCTCAATCCCAGCTCAAAATGTGGGAATTTTCCACTCTTGCTGGCACCTGAGCCCTGTAAGGGGGAGAGGCCTCCCAGCCCCGGGGCAGAACCCATGTAAAAGTGCAGGGAGAGGTTGTAAGTCTTTGCTTACCAGCTGGGCTACAAACCAGACTCCTCTGCTGGGTGGGGGTGAGAGTGGGGTGTTCATGTGACAAACAGAGGTGACAGAAAAGCTGTCTGCAGGAGCAGAATGCGCAAGGGGGGCACACTCAACACTCCATAACTGACTTTTAGCTGGTATCTCCAGCCTCTGTTTGCTCATCTGTAAACTAGAAATCACAGGACTAGTCTCTTAGGCACTGCGGGGGCGT
>PVHP010024822.1:0-26102 GCA_004024765.1 Zapus hudsonius
TTAGCACATATTTTGTCTTCCAGGTCTTTACACCATATGGATGACTGATTGTGCTGATCAGGCCTAGCTCACTTAGCTCTCTGATAACATCAGTTCTATGATAACTTGGTCCATTGGAGTCTCATTGTCCCGTAGACTAACTCAGAAGTGTTCTACTTTGGTAAGGATTCCTAAACCTTAGATGATAATTCCCACAGCAAGTTATATTAGGGAAGACACACCAGCTCTTTCCAAATCATGCCATAGGGCAAGCCCAGCTTCTAAAGATAGGTAATTCCACCTTGGGTGAGCAGTGCCATAAAGTCGTATCACAAAGTGAGAAGTGAAAAATTGCACTTGAATCCATGCACGGTTGCATATACCTTTAAGGCTAGCACTTGGGAAGCAGAGGTGGAAGGATCAGGGGTTCATGGCTATCTCTGGTTATATGGTGAGTTTGAAACCAGCCTGGCTTATATGCGACCCTGTCTCAAGAAGGAAGCAAAAAAAAAGTTGCACTCATTTTGAAATCTATTTCCTGAAATATAAGGTGTTATTGGTCAGGCTGTCAAGAGAACAGTAAGTACATACTTCTTTCACATCTTACTGTCAGAACAAGTCATAAATTCAATCCAGAGATCAGCAGGATAGGAAAATAGAATTCACTCTTATAGATGGGCAATGGGCATTTCTCAAAATAATACAGTCTTCCACAGAAGTTAAGAGTGTGGGAAAAACCTAGGTTTCTTCAAAGGTATTGGTGCCTGAGCTCCAGTCCTGACATGAGAATGCTTCCCAGATGTTAGACACGACATTCAAAGGCTAATAACACTCTCTCACACATTCCTCAAAGTGTATCCTATCAACATTTATGGAGCATTTAGGGACACCTCTCTCCTCTCGTAATCACTACAGTCAGTCCATTCAGCACAATCAATACATCCTATTAGCAGGCTGGCCCTTGGAAGTGCCAGACATGCTCCTTAGGCCAATGTGACAGACACATTGCATAATGAAGCCAACAAGAGCACTTAACTTTCTGAAATCATCCCATCCAGCCAAAGTACAATAGGTACCATGTTCACAAACTCATTGTGTATGAAATTCACTCGCCTTTTTTTTCTCCTACTCTTTTTAACTCCTAGTATGAGGTTCTAAACCGTATCAAGACATGCATTTGATTTCTGTGAACTCAGGGCTTCCACATGTTTACTCAGGGCAGAAGTTCATCTCTAAGGCCTCCACTGTTTCACAATTTGCATTATATGGGGGTCAAAGAAGTAGAGTTCTCTGTCCCATTGCCTTTTGTGAGCCAGGCTTCCTCTTGGATCTTGGTCTGTGGTGGTTTGAATCAGGTGTTCCCCCACCCCACCCCTTAAACTTATGTGTTTTGAATGCTTGGTCCCAGCTGATGGTAACTTGAGAGGCGAAGCCTTGCTGGAGGAGGTGGTTCACCGGGTGGGTGGATGGGTGAGGGTTATTAGCTCCTAGCTTGCCAGTATTATTTCTGCTCACCTTCTTGCTGCTATTTTCTTCCTGCTCCAGCAGAAGTGATGTTCATCCTCGGCTCATGCCATGCTTTAGCTGCCTTCAGGAAGCTTCCCCTCTGGACTAGAAGCCAAAATAAAGCCTTTCCTCTTGTCAGTTGCTTTTAGACAGGTGTTCTGTCCTAGGTAACTACGATATGGTATTTGGTACCATATCCTTGTGCATTAGGTTGTCTGTAGAACTCTCTCCATCCTAGCTTAGATAGGATGCATACATGAGCTCTGGTGTCACTCCCATGATGGGCAATCTGGAGGAGACCTTTGACTTCTGTTGCCTTTGTCATACCGCCCCAGATTTACAGAGGATGTTCTCTAGTTCTGTGGCATGCTGAGGTTAAAGTCATGAGGTTTTGCTCAGGGCCAACTGTCTGGAGATGATCAATTTCATTGCTAACCTAGGCCTTTCTGACTGCTTGTAATTTTACCAAAAGAGGTCTAACCTCTTCCTTACCTCATTGTTCCCAAGATTCCTGGTTTTCAAACAATACCTGTCCCAAACATTAGGACCTAAAGTCTCATAGATTCTCACTTTTAGAAAACCACCCCCTCTTGCTGTTTACGGAATACACAAACTGGTGAACTTGGTTTAGTGCGTATCTTCTTTTCTCTAAAATTTATTTTTATTTCCTATGTAAATGGACTCCTTGGCTTCCTACAAGGCTTGACTTGCTGCAACTCAGAAGCTTTTGAAAGCAGTTGCTGTTTTTGTCAGTTCATCCTGTCTCCTATTCCTTGAAACAATGAACATAAATAGAACTCTGTCAGAACTGGACAAGAGGAGGAAGTGGGACTCAATAGGAAGTAGAAGCAGCGAAAATGATTGCTGGTGTGTTGGTAAATACTTAACAACCTACTGTCAAAAAGAAAAAAAAACAGCCTGATGAGTTAGCTCCCACAGTTATAATAGAGTTAATTTGAAGTTTCCAAAGTAGCATCACTGGACTCCAGGTTCAGAAGAAATGGGCGGTACTGAGCCAATGTGAATATTTTCACCCTTTAGAGACTAATATCACAAGTAATATCAGTAACACGTATGAGGGTAAACACAGCAGAATGATTAACAAATGGTGAATTGTGACTACTCTGCTTGGTCCTGAAATGCTGATGTTGATCTCGGGACTGTCTGCACGCTAAGCCTATTCTCTTCCCCTCAATAGCCCAGACCCAAATTTGATTTTAATAGTCTACTTCGTGATTATTTGACAATGTAATTTTTAATAATTGCTTGTTTAATTTACTCAAAAAATTCCTGAGACTTTAATAATGGGCTCTCAGCACATCAAGGTTGTTAATATTTTGAACTCAATCGTTAATTGCTTTTTAAGAATTTTTGTTTGGCTACAAAGGGAATTGTGCTTTTTGTCACTCAGAATACTGAATAGGTCATATATGATTATTGGTATTTTGGATGTCTGAGTCATTCCTTAGATTATTTCAACTTCACCTGTGAAACATCTGCTTTCATCACATTCATGTTGCTTATTCTGTATTTTAATTAGTATGCAGGGCTGTCTTTGGTCTAACTCAGAAGTGTGGGGTTGTCTATATTGTGAGTACAACTGTTAGTTGATGAGGAAAGAAAATAATGGATCATTATTTCTATAGATTCTCCACTACAGTGAACCTTGATTTCATACAGCTGTGGTCAAATGAACATTAGAATTGAGTTTCCCCAATTCCTGTTACATTCTCTCCCCCAAGTACTAAGCAGGCCTGATCCTGCTACGGACTCCTACTCCATTCTTTGTTGCACAACCCCTAGTCTCTGTGAGGCCTTCTGGGAAACCACTGGTACCCATGGCTACCTTAGCCTCTGCTTTTAAAAGGGTCTGGATTAGGACCCTATAAGTCCATGTAGTCATAGCTTAGCCTAGCTTACCTGAAAACCATTGCCTTACAGTTGGGCTAAGCCATCCAAGACATGAACAATTTTATGGCCAGGTGCTAAACATCTCATGTAAATAATTGAATAGGGTGTAGAAAGTAATGGCCAGAATGAGTGTATTGGTCCAAGAAACAGTTTGTAGGTGCCATGAGATGGGACCACACATTGTTCAAAAAGCACTAGCAGCACAGTATATGATAACATATTGATTATTTACTATCATGATTGTGTGGCTGGCTGACTGGAAGCTGACACTGTGAAACACCACAAGATTATGGTATCATACTGGTAAGTGATTACAATTCAAAACCCAAAGAATGTTTTCTATTGAATGCATATTACTTTTGCACCATTCCTAAGGCTGAAAAAAACCACAAGGTCAAACCACCGTAAGAGCCTGTATATGATGTATAAATATATAACAAATATAAGTGTGTACATATATTCCTTTATATAAAACACATGTCAGGCTGGAGAGATGGCTCAGCATTTAAATGAAGTACCTTTGCAAGTATGAGGGCCTGAGGGGACCTGAGACTGACCATGTTTGACTCTCCAGAACTCATGTAAACAGCTGGGAATGGCCACACATGCCTGTAATAGTCATGTGGAGAAGCAACAGAATCACTGTTGTTTGCAAATGGCAAGTTCAGGATTCAATAAGAGACCTTGTAAATGGAGAAAAAGAGGTGGGTGATTGATGGAGGGGGGACATATGATGTTTTCCTGCTGTGGAGTAAGCACATACATAAGGTGCAGACACCACATATACCACTCCACACACATACAATGCACATACGAATATATATAACATACCTACACTATGTATATATGCATGTATATAAATAAGTAAATATGTATCCGTTGTATGTATGTATGTGGTTCATTCTTGCTACTTGAATATATTCCATGTTTGATAATCCACCTGCTTACAAAAATTATCTTGTCATATCAAATCAATGCTCACAGCCCTTTCACAGTCATTCATGGGCATGTGCAGAATAGCAAGGTATCTGAATCACACATATGCACCAGGGGCTGAGCAAGACTCTGCTTTGCCTTCTTGCTTCAGCTCTCACTTTGCAAATAACGGACTAGCGAGTGCTATATTTTCACATTTTTTGTGCTTTTTGATGGGGATTTTCCTATTTAAAATGGATCCCAGGCACAATGTTGAAATGGAGTCTAGTGTTCCTAAGATCAAGAAGGCCCCGAGGTGCCTTTTGGAGAACGTATTTGTGTGAGATAAGCTTTAGTTAGATGTGACTTCTTGTGCTATAGTCATGAATTCAATGCTAGTGAATCAGCATTTATAACTAGCAAGCTTCTGTGTTGATTGGCTGATGAAAATGCTATGACCCAAGCACCTAACCCTATGTGTATTTTCCTTTCAGGATTTACAAATTCAGCCTTCACCAGGTCCTTAGAGACTGCAGTTGCTGTGGGGAGTGAGAATCAGTGGTCTGCATGTTACATAACCAAGAAACAAATGCAGGGTAAGGGGAAAGGAGAAAATTACCACAAAACTAATAGCTCTTTCAAGAAACTTCAAAACTTCATCAGTTTTGTATAAAGTTTTAGGAATCTTTGAAGGCTATGTGAGAGGGTTACAGCTGTCTATTTTATACATATGAAGAATGCTATCCATCTGGTTATTTTTATTGTAGCATATTTTCTCAAACAAAAAGACCCTCTAGGGGGAAAGAAATCTCTTTTTGGATGGATAGATTCCCAAGGAAGGATTCTAAGAGGAGTTCTTTCTCACTCTCTCTTAGTAAGTACACACACACAAACACACACACACACACACACACACATATATATATATATATACATAGATACATTATATGCATATGTATTTGTGTAAAATAGGCAGACATATAAACAGATACATTGAGATATAGAGTTGTTATAGGGCTTTGGCTTTGTGTGCTCATATTAGCTTTATATTTAATGCATTGATTACTTAGAATTTGCAGATACTGCAGTACCACATCATTGAGAGAATGAATAATACCACCTGCATGGTATGGTTTCAAAACGGTGTTTGTGTAATCAATAAGACTCCAATTATTTTGTTGAATGAATTGAATCATATCTTTTTGTTATCTTGATTTTATCAATCAATAAATATGAAATTATAACACTACTGCGTACAAGACACTCAATTGATTTTTCTTTAAAAAGAAGACCTTATATATAATGAGTTATTGGCATAATTAAGTAGTTAATGAACTATCCCCATTAGATGAGGCACAGTCAATATTCTTCTTCCCAACTTTTTATCAAAAGGCAGTATTCTTGAGTTAGAACATTGAATTTCACAGAAAAAAACATATGGTTTAGTGATAAACTTAGAAAATAAATGCCAGAGATACTTAAAAATAAACTGCTATTAAATAACTTTAAATATTAAGAACACTGCTACATTAAAATAAAAAGATTGAGGCATAAAATCTTGATTTGAGCTCAGTTTTCATAAAATGAACCCTGTCCTCACATAACCTCCTTAAATTGATGTCACACAGTTGAGTAAGAGCAAAAAATGTTTGCAAAATCTTGTCCGAAATATGATAAACCTGTACATACAGTTTAAAAATGGAAGAGTTATTTTAAACTAAGCCATTTGTCACCAAGCTGGAGACTTCGATTTCCTTTCGTGTCATTAAATAGAACTGTCCAGTAATCACAGGTGAGGTGCAAGCAAAGGGGAAAGGAACGTTGAAAAGTTACAAAAATATTAGCAGCTCTTTCCAGAAACCTGACAATGTGGCGGATCTGTGTAGAGACTTGTAGTCTTCCAGGCTGTGTGGGAGTGTTACAGCTTCTTCTGGAACACAGAGAGCCATAACTGGACGCTGCTATTTGTTCTAGGGAGATGGTGATTTTTCCCCTCACACTTAGAAAATAAAAACATTCTTGAGTCATGGAAATGAGCCAAAACATCTAATGGATTAAAATAAAGTTTTTGAATCCATACTACCCTGAGATGGAACCATGACACTCCAGTGTGATATTCTTACAAAACTCTCTAATAATCTTTGCTCTTAAGTTTAATACACAAAAATCTCTGTCACATACACACACACCTTTCCTGTTGCTTAGATTATTGCCATATTTTTTTCTTTAGATGTTGTTTGGATCTTCCTTTTTGTTTAATAATCTTATTTATTTATTTATTTTTTGCAAGCAAAGAAAGAGAGAGAGAAGAGAGACACTGAGAATGGGTGCTCTTGGGCCTCCAGCGGCTACAAATGAACTCCAGGTGAATGTGCCACTCTGTCCATCTGGCTTGACGTGGGTACAGGGGAATTGAACTCAGGACATTAGTCTTTGCAGGCAAACACCTTAACCTGCCAGCCCTGGATCTTTCTTTTAAAATGACATGCACATGTTATCAACTGCACCATGAAACAAATATGTTGGAATGAATGAAAATACAGGCACCAAGTATACATTTTCAAATTGATTAGTTAGAAACACTCAAACCATCAACAACTTTCTTTGATCTAAAGCAGCAATGCACTTGGATTTCTATGATTGCCCTGCATGCAAATGTGTCTTAGCAGTGTCTTGGGGCTTATGTGATGCTTAACCATGTTGCTTCTGACAATAGGAAGCCCTGTCTTCCTTAGACCTCTACCAGAGGACAGCAGCATTTGAATTTGAAGCAAGTAGGGAATTTTCTTTTTGGAACAGTGAATAATCATATAATAGTCACGATAGTCATAACGGTCACAATGATTGCTATGATTACAAAATTGAAAACCCTTTTGAATCACACACACACATCTATTGACCATCATTTCTATTAATACTTAGGAAATAGCTAATATTAAACACAACAAATACATCTGAATGAAGTATACATAGTTGTTATCCATTCCTCCATGAATGGGCATTTTGGTTGATTCCAGTTCTTGGCTATTATGTATTGAGCTGCTATAAAAATAGTTGCACAATGTCTCTATGCTGAGATGTGACATCTTGCAGGTAGATGCCTAGTCATAAAAAGCTAACTCACTTTTGCCACTGTCCCAATTAAAATGCAGCATCATAAGGAGAACTGACATTGTTTCTTTTAGAAAATAGATTTTTTTCCCTTGATAAGCAACGGGGGCAAAGGGATTCAACAGGTCTGTTTTTGTTTGCACTATACAAGGTCATCTCCTTGATCATGAGGAAAGTTTGCTGTCAGTCAGTCTACTGCTATGGCATTTCCTCTGCTTGTTTGCTCTCCTTGTTTTAGAATACAGAGGAGGAAGAGCAGGGAGTGTGCACAGACAGCCATCTAAGCTGTCAATGGCACAAGCAGACTCAACATGGCCAGTGCCCCTCACTGAATTTTGGACAATAGATAAAACAGATCGTTAGTAAAGCTTTGAAGAGGATGCAGGTCACAGAATAGAAGCACGTGTAAGTGATAATCACACTAAAGTGATATTCTGAAAATGAAAATCAAAAGGTAAGGATGACATTGTGGACCTAACTTGCAGGAGTCACATATGAATGTGTTTATTTATAGCCTGGATGCTTGGTGGGGAGGGGGGTGGGAAGTGACTCATCAAAGATGTTTTGATTCCTTGGCTAAAATTCAACTGGAAGCTTATCTCCCTGATGCACATCTGTACCATATGAGTACATACCTTGAGTACAATTTCCTGTTATTCTTTATTCCTGTAAAGCACATATCCAAGCATGGAAGAGAGCTGTGGTGGGTACAAAATGTATTTCATTATAGAATATAGTAAAAAGCCCTCAAATCCATTTATCCCATTTCACCAATATCCATTTGTGTGCATCAAAAAATAAACTAAATAAATAAACAAGCTTTTGCAAAATTCTTCAGTGTGCTTGGAAATGTTTTGTGCTCAGATTGCCTTATGCATGTTGCTGATTTGATATCTGTTCCAAGGGAAGGGAACAACTCTGCTAGTTAGCAACGGTCTGCAGGCCAGGAAGGATCCTTTGAGAGTTTTCATTTCAATGAGTTATACATGGACTTTTGAAGTTGACAGAGACCAAACCTGGGTGTTTACAATCCCAGGTCCCTGAATCAGACAACGGAACACACTGTGGCTTGGGTTTCTGTTCACAAGATTCTCTCCACATTCCCCTGTGTTCATCCCCAGTCACTACACAGAAAGACATTCCATCTGCATTAAGGATGAGCTTGAAATGGGATCTTTTTAGACCAAACATTCTTGGTGATTCACTTCCCAACACTGAAGAGGAAAGAGTGAAAGTGCTAATAACTGCACATCACATACAGTTATATTGCACACAGCATGTCACTGATTTAAAACTTATTTCCAGAAACCAGCTTCCATAAACTTTTTCCAAACTCTTTCCCACAGTGGTCTCTGGTCCCCTCCATCTTCCCTGAACCCACATTGTGGTGAGTATATAGCATTGTACACGAATTAAAGATGGAAAGAGATTGTCATAAATGAATCACTTGGTACTCAATCCCGGCATGGGCACCTTAGTTATTTCTTGAGGGAAGGCACTGGTCACTGCCTGATTCCATCTCATTGCTATCTGGCTCTAAACTTATTCCTTTCATGTTTCCTCTCCTGTATCCACTTTAGATTGGACAATCAAAAATACTGATGGATAAATATCTTTATGGTAAGGGGCTGAGACTGTCCTCAGCAACTGTGAGTTCTGACCCACAGATCATTCTCCTGATATGGACATTTTTTTAATGGTAGGTCTGCACCTATGGGAACCAGATTGCTTCCTCAAGAAAGCAAGACTTCTTTCTATAAGGCTGTGGAACCAGGCTACCCATTGGCCAGGATTGTTTAGTTATACATATGTCTTATGTCCTGACCAAGTTCTTCCTCTACTTAAACTGAAACTCATGTTAGTACCCTGAAAATGAGCACTGGGTCACTATATTGTGTCATCTGCTTCTCTTCCCAACGTGCACATTGGTGAACTGTCCTGTCTCTGCATTTCACCATTACATATCTCCTTACTTGTTGACGGGGCATCAGCAAAGGCTATTGGGAAGCCTAGACTGAGGCCTTTGCCCTATCACTGACATGTTTAATTAACATGAGGAAGAAGACTCATTGTTTATTTTAAAATATTACAAGGTACCAATATTGAAAAGAACTTGAGTCTTTATTTAAAAAAATGAGTTCATGTCTACAGAATTCACACCCACGCTTTTAGCAATAAAAGTAATGGTGACCCATACGGAGTGGGGATATAGTGACAGGAAGGGTCTATTCTGCTACTTACTCAGGTGAACTTTCTGAAGAGAGGTGAGCTTTACACTTCTCCTGTGCACTTTTAGAATTTTCCCACTCACTGTTGAAACTGACAATCATGATACTAAACTCTAGACACACCTTGCACCAGTGTGTATTTCCTGACTTTGGAAGTGTAATTACATCAATCATAAGTACTCAGAGTTTGCTATTATAATATGATTATGAAAGCTAGGCAAAAGCTTCATGAGATTATTTCTATAACTTTATTTATAGATAACTGTTTTGAAATAAAAGACCTTTAAGAAAAGGTCTTTTATTTGTTTAACAAAGAATATTAGATGCTATAAAAATTCATATAATCCAATTTCAAAGCCAATTTTTCGGCCTCCTCATCAGCATTTAATATTGTCATTACTTTTCAATTTTAGCTGTTCTGATGCCTAGTGATATTTCATCATGCTATTAATTTGCATTTTCCTAGTGGTGAATGATGTAGGGTACCTTTTCATGTGCCTCCTTGCTTCTTGAACCTGCTCTCAGCGGCATATCTCTTTGCTTTTCTGTGTTCATTTAGCCAATTTTGTTTGCTCTTTGCCTAGAACAAATCCTCAGTGATTTTTAGCATTCTCTGAAAAAAAAAAAAACATTTTCAAACCCCTATTTCAGTGTGTGCAGGTTATTTATCTTGTAGTTGTGAACAATTCTCACCTGTTTCTGCCCCTGACTTCTCTTCTTTGTGCTGTCCAGCCTCTGTATTCTATCAGGAAAACCATTTCCCAGCCTCTTTGGTCCTGTATGCTATCTTCCCCTCGGGTGCACAGTAAGAGCATCTGTTAGCACTCAGACCTAATCACTGCTCTTCTGGAAGTCTTGACTTTTCCTACCAAATAGACCTCACCACTAGTCCTCTAAGCTGGTGGCATACTTTTAGAAATAGTTCCCAGCAGCACCCTGGCCGATGTTTCCCACATCCTGTCCATAGAATATTTGGTATTTCCTTGCATGCTGGCCTGATTCCTGAGCTACCTGTATGCCTCTGTCTCTGAGGCTTTCTCTAGCTTCCTCCAGTTGCTCCTGAGCAGCAGTTCTGGGAGGAGCCCTGAGCCAAAGGGAAATGCACTCCTAGATCCTTCACCACACACACACCAGACAAGCATTTGAGCCCATCTCCCAAGTGCAATTAAATCTTCATTGCCCACTCAAGAAACTGTGTTGGATTCCCCCCGACCCTGTATTCACTGGTTTCCCTAACCTGTCTCACATTCCTACTGATGTTTTCTGAGAGTCCCTCCCCAACAAACTCAAATCATTGTTCCTGGCTTTGCTTTGGGATAACCGCAAATTAGGTGTTATGTGAACCAGAACCTACATATCTGCCACATTTCCTACTAAACACATGGCTCTTGGCACAAAGGGAGCTGTGATGAGAAGGTATAAACCAAGGGGACCTCCTGACTGATAGCAGAAAAAAAAGACCACAAAAAAAATCAATGTATTCTTGGAAATGTTCAAGAAATTTGTAGGGAGGGAAAAAAGGCTGTCATTCTCTTTTGTGGCGGTTTGAATGTAAATGTATGTCCCCATAGCCTGAGATATTTTTGATTAAGAGTAAGCTTCCTACTTCAGTCTCCAGAGCCCTGCTGGAAGAGGTGTGACACTGAGGGATGTCTAGACCTATTAGATTTGCTGAGAGCCATCTTGAGCTCTGGCTGTTCATACTTGCAGGGCTGCTGTCCCTCTACTATGGATGTACGAAGTGAGCCAACTTCTCAGGCCATGATAGAGCTTCTCTTGGAATCCATAAACCCTCTCCTCCCATAAGCTGCTTCTGGTTGGGCAACACCAATACCCTTCTTCAATCAAAGGATGAAGGAGGAGGTGAGAAGAACTGGATCAAATTGAATTGTTTGGCCTGATTATTTTAGAAGTATAATCTGTATTATTTTACTTAGTAATCTTTTGATTGATGTTATCAGTGTCTGTTGTAGTCAACTTCTCATTGCTGCGTTGCTGTGACAAAGAACTCAAACAAAGGCAGTTGATGGAAGGAATGGGTTTATTAGGCTTACGGACTTGGGGGGAAGCTCCATCCTGGCAGGGAAAATGATGGCATGAGGAGAGGGGTGGACATCACCTCCACCACAGCACCGTAAACAGAGGCAGGAAGGTGTGATAAACACTGGCAAGGGGAAGCTGGTTTATAACTCCCATAAGCCTGCCCCCAACAACACACCTCTAACAAGGTTCCAATTCCAAAACTGTCATCAGCAGGGGATCATTCAGAACACATACGTTTGTGAGGGACACCTGGATCAAACCATCACACTGTCCATATGGATTTAAAAATTTTAACAGATGCACACCTGTTTTCTTAATGTTATTAATATACATAATTAAGCTAATTAGAACACAGGAGACTTCTTTGAGACCCAGTCTCTCTGTATCCATCATTCTGGACCCATATCATCATGTAGCCCAAACGGACATCAAACTAATAATCCTCCCATCTAGGGATATCAGGTGTGTGTGTCATCATGCCTGCCAAGAAAGCAGATTTTCATGATAAAGAGAAAATTAGACACTTGGAGGATCCAGGTTCTAAATGTTTTTAACACGCAGATAAGGAGGAAGCACACGATACTGGGGGTTAGGGTGTGTGGAGAAGCTACAATGATAGTCTGTGAATTGGGCAGAGATATGACATGTCCTCAAGCTGGCATGCACATGGCATTACATTTGTGTCAGCTCTCCTGAACGCCAAGTTCTCATGTTATTAATCTCAAAGATAAATCAACAACACTTGACATAAATCCTCCCAAAAGCGGGGGATAAAAGAATTAACCCCAACTAGCTATATCTGTGAGTAGAGGCCATGGATCTTTCTGCAGAGCTGATAAATAGATTGCATTCTTGATCTGAGAAACCACCATCCATCTCTGAATTGATCAATGTCTGGGAGACTCAAAAGCTTTGAGAATGAGAACATTCCCCAGAGGCCATGTTGAGAGACTTTCAAATCCATTTTCTTTTTTCATTTGTTAGTTAGTTTGTTTTTGTTTGTTTTTCAAGGTAGGGTCTCGCACTAGCCCCAGGCTGACCTGGAATTCACTATGTGGTTTCAGAGTGGCCTTGAACTAATGATGATCCTCCTACCTCTGCCTCCCCAGTGCTGGGATTAAAAGCTTGTGCACCACTGTCATGGTTTGATCCAGGTGTCCCCCACAAACAAATATGTTCTTGGTAATCGATCCTCAGCTGATGGCAGTTTGGGTTTTACAACCTCGATGGAGCTGTATGGTTGGGGGCGGGCTTATGGGGTTATAAGCCAGCTTCCCCTTGCCAGTATTTGACACACCTTCCTGCTGCTGTTTCCAGTGCTGTGGTGGAGGTGATGTCCACCCCTCTGCTCATGCCATCGTTTTCCTTGACAGGATGGAGTCTCCCCTCGAGTCAGTAAGCCAAATAAACCCATTCCTGCACAAGCCACTTTTGTTTGGGTTCTTTCTGCACAGCAACTAGAATGCTGACTACAACCACCATGTCCAGCTTTCCATTTTACTTTTGATTGAAGATAGACTTCTACCAACTAAGTTTTGCTGCGCAAAGGAAAGACAAATACAGTAAATTCACCATGGTGTCCATTTAAGGAAGGATGATTAGTTTTCTTTCAGCTACATACCTCTGTTTTGTGTCCCTGTTATCATATTGACTTAATGAAGTACCTCATATGGTGGGTGGATTGAACCAATGGAAAAAAAGGATTATTTTCTTTAAAAATCAGACTTAAATCTCACTCATCATGACTCAGGGAACTGAGCAGAAGAGGGGGGAGAGAATGAAATAGCCATGGTAGGGGAGAATATCCAGAGACATTGCCCCCCCCCAGCAACATTGCACAAAGGGGGAAGAAAAAAGAAAAACTGGCTACCTCGGGTGCAGTTCATAACCCCCTAACCTATGGACAGATCCAGTATGCGCACCAAGGAAGAACCCCAGTGGGTAGGGGACAGAGAGGAAGGAAACAGGGACACCTTCACAAGATTTGCTCATATGATGTATATACTTATTCATAGTAAAGATATTAATTAAAAAATCATCATGGGTGTGGCTTGATAGGCAAGAGATGGCCTCTGCTACTTGGCTTCTGCTGGGTTGAAGGGATGGAGCCTGGTGTTATGATAATGTTTCTTCCTTGACATTTTGATAATGGGAGGAATCCTTTATCTGGGTCCAGTGGGATATGGTTTCTCTCTATCTTTGTAGGCTTCAGTGTAGCTGAACCTCTTACCTCTTGACTCAGACAAAGTGCCAGGCAAAACCATACAGCTCTTTATTACCTGGCCTCAGAAATCCAGCCACTCTCCATCTTCCACAGTCTATTGATCAAGACAGTTACACGAGTCCTCTCAAGTTCAAGTGGAGGAGACACAGACTGAAATGTTCAGTTGATCAATGGCAGTATCACACTGTAGAATGGACATGTGAGCAATCTTTTGAGAAATATTGCCCAAACATACTTGCTTTTTCTAAAATGCACTGTATCTGTAGACCTGTAGCTTCTTTATCACTATGTAATAGACAAGTTCGCTTTCAGCCTCCAAGATTTGAGTCTGGCTCCTTGAAAACAGCAAGTAGAGGAATGGGTTTATTTGGCTTACGGACTCGAGGGGAGACTCCATCCTGGCAAGGGAAAACGATGGCATGAGCAGAGGGCTGGACATCACCTCTGCCACAGCACTGCAAACAGCGGCAGGAAGGTGTGCCAAACACTGGCAAGGGGAAGCTGGCTTATAACCCCATAAGCCCACCCCCAACAACACAGCTTCATGGAGGTTGTAAAACCCAAACTGCCATCAGCTGAGGATCGATCTATCAGAACACATTCAATTGTTTGTGGGGGACACCTGTATCAAACCATGACAACATGGTAAAACGACCAAGAAAATACTCATTACATATCAAGCCCAACACTTGAGCAAATGAACATTGCATTGAAATAAAAAATAACTGAGTTTGAATTTCAAGTAAGTTAATTTCAACTCAGCTTTCTTCATATGAAACAGATATTTATTTTTAAAATTTATTTGTGAGATAAATTAAGAGGGTGGGGACAATGGGAGTGCCAGGACTTCTTGCTGCTGCAAACTCTAGATGCATGGGCCACTTTGTACATTTGGCTTTACATGAGTACTGGGGAATCAAACCCAGGTCATCAGGCTTTGTAAGCAAGGGCCTTTAACCACTGAACCATTTATCCAGCCCCAGATATATTTGTTTTAATCGCAGGGAGGTTATGGTAATTAAATGAGGTAATCCATGAAAACTCTGTGCAGATATACTGCTCATCTGGCAAGTGGTTTTAGTCAGAGAGTGATCATGAAAGACATAGAAATTAATGGTACCAATAACAAGGAAGTCCTCAAAATTGTTGATTTTAAATCATTTTCATAAATTTTCTTCTGTTGTCCCCTTACGTTCCATAATAAGCAGATTTCTTCATTTTTATACCAAGGTCATAAGCATTAGTGCTTAGCGATACACGCATATCTGATGAATGTACATTGATTTGAATTCAACAGAATCAAATCAAGTTCTCTCTAAAAATAATACCTCAGTTCTGCATTTGGTTCAATGAGTGAATCACTATGCCAATTTGAATGGATGAGCTCTGTGCATTCTACACAGCTATAACCTTGCCTTAGGGTGTATTTTTTTTTTTTTGCTGTAGAATGTCACTCACTAGGATAGTATCTTCTCTTGATAGTGAGTATATGGCATATGCCCTCCAAGAGAAGAACATTGACCTTCACCAAGGCCTTGTGCGTCTGCTGATGCTCTGTGTACTCTTCTCCTCCACGGAGGATTGCCATGGCTCATGATCTCTACTCCTCGATTACAGGCTGTCTCAAACTCTCCTATGGTCTTCCTTGTGTTGCTGAGGTCAAGTACTCGTCTGCCTTTACTTATCAGCTATGCGTTTCATCTCTATTGGTAGGACCCTCATGGACAAGTGATGAATGCTTCACCAATTCTTTTCACCAAGAAAAATTGGATGTGCTGAGCACTAGATATATCACATACTTTCCTCGGTCCTGGTAATTCACAATGGGCTACAGAAATTCCTTGCCTTAGGCTGATTTCTCCCAGAACTAAACACGAGATCCTGGTTTATTTTCATGTAGTTTGTGAGACTGTGGCTGGAAACATAAGTAGAAGAATGGGAAATAGGAAAGGAAAAGCTATGTGTTCTAGCAAGTTAAACACTATGAAGCAACTAGAGTTATCCTTACTGGAAAGACCTGGGAAACAATAACAGCCATCTTAACAGATATAGTTTGGATGTCAGACATCTCCAAAGACTAATGGTTAAAGGCTTATTGGAAGGTGTAAAGCTTTTGGGAGTTAAAAACTAGTAAATTGTCCTAAGGTCATTGGGAGTGTGATGATTTAATCATATGCTCCCATTAATTTGTGTATTTTGAATACTTGGTCCCTACTAATGGCAATTTGGGAGGTGGAGCCTTGCTGGAGGAGGTATGTTTCTGGATGTGGGGCTTTGGGATGCTGTAGCCAGCTCTTCTTTGCCAGTGTTAGCTCGGTTCACTTGCTTGTTGCTCTTTTCCACCTGCTATGACAGAGGTGATGTACAGCCTCTGCTCATTCCATGCTTTCCTCTGCAATAATGAAGCATTTCTTCAAGACTATAAGTCAAAATAAAACCTTTCCTTCAATCATCTGTTTTATTCTAGAAATGTGGAGGTAATGGCAACAGAAAATTGGTACCACAGGAGTGGGGTTGTAACTGCTAGAAACTTCATTCTGTGGCATTTGATTTTTGAACTATTGATGGGAGGAATGTGAGATTTCAGAACTTGTAGTGCTCTAAGGAAAGCTTGATCGACCATTCCATTCAGAGAGTTGAAAGACCTAAATATAAAAAGAACTGTGGACTATGGAGGCTTGGCTTACAAGGAGCTAATTTGTTGGAACTGGGCTAAAGTCAAGTTGTGTGAGAGGTGATCTGCGTTATGCCTGTGTTCTGAGAACGTGAGCAGGGTTGGTTTTAAAGGAAATGGACTTGTGTGAGCAGAAGGATATAATGAAAAGAAATGAAAGATTTGGGAAGGAGACCACAACCTGATTCAGTTGCAATTTGAGAGATTTTCGCCCCGAGATCGAGGCAGTTGTTTTGAATTCAGACAATAAGAAGAATTGAAGGAGTTTTCCAAATTGGCATTACTCCCCTCCCTTCCCTCCCCTCTACCCCCAGGTTACCAAATTTAGAAGCTTACCTGGTGTTGCTGCTGGAATGACTCTTCAAACCAGGTATAACAGCAAAAGAGGCTGGTCCTCTTTCACAGGTCCAAGCAGAGAGAGAAACCCATCACCAAAGCCACACACACACACAGAACAGCAAACAGGCAGGAGAGAAAGGAGAGAATTTCTTCCCCTTTATATAGCCTTAGGGTGGGGTCTTACAACCCTTCCCCAGACTTAATGGCTTCCTGAGTCTCTGGACTTTCCTTCCTGCACTGCCCACACAGGAAAGGATGTTTACTTCCAGCTTCTTTGAGCTTCTTTACATCCTGCCCCTGGCTGAGAGGCTGCCTTCCTATAAACATCCTCAGAGAACCACCCAAGATAATTAAAAAGATCCAAGTTGACAACAAAACTTAACCATCACACCTGGTATTACGGAAGTAGAACAAATGCAGGAAAGAGGGGAACACTGAATTTGCAATGTAGTTATTTGGAGAGGATGTGGAACTGGGCCATAGTCTCTGAACGGAGGTCATGGGGCCATGACATGGATGCAACATGGATTGCAGCTGAGATCCCAGGATTTTGGAGATGCTAGGACTATAGTACAGCTCTCCACAAGGAAAACTGCTGGATCACAATGGATTGTTTCAGTGGCTATAAGGAGCCCAGCTGGAAGGATGGAATTAGAACTACAGAGACTTCATTGCAAGTCTCATATGAACATAGAACTGTAGGATTCAAGGTTTGGCCTTCTCATTTTAGATCTTTTCTTGCTATGATGCATGCCATGTGTGTGTGTGTGTGTGTGTGTGTGTGTGTGTGTGTGTGTGTGTGTTTGCAGAGCAACTGCTTTACGATAATGTGCTGGCTTGCCAAAGGCCCCAAGCAATGGGACCAATATTTCATAAGTTGGAACGTTAAGCTGTGAACCAAAATGAACATTTTAGTTTTTCTCAGGTATGTTGGAATCTGACTATGGAAATGTAAATCTGACTGCCCCACACAGGGCTTCTGGAACAGATTATCATAAGCTAGGTAATTTAGAACTATAAATATTTATTGTCTCTCAGTTTATGGGTCTGAAACCAAGGTGTAGGCAGAACCATACTCCCACTGAAAGTTATACAGGAATATTTCCTGGATTTCCAATATTACCCAGCAATCTGACATTCCTTATCCTGTAGAGGCATTGTGCTCAGCCTCCATGTATAATTGCTGCCTTTGTTGCATCTTCCCTTTGTGTACATCTACCTCTCTGCCCAAATCTCCCATCCTTTATAAGTATACCAGTAATATTGGTTTGGGGCCCTCACTCATCACCTGATTTTAACTTACTTATCTCATTAAATAATGTATTTTTCTGAAAAATAACATTTTAAGATTCTGGGACTTATGCTTTGAAATATCTCTTGTTGGAGTCACAATTAAACTGCTTAACAAAGATGAAAGTAGGGGGAGGTGGGAGTATCTAATGTGATCTCAGCTTTATAGAACTTACAAGCTTGTAAGAATGACTATCTTTTACACTTAAGAAAAATAAATACAATGTACAGTATATATAATGATGAAAGTGTTATAGTGTTATAAAAATAAAGAACGGTAGTGGGTGAGTCTAGTAATTCCTCAACAGCCTTAGCACAATGATATACACAGAATTTGTGGTTTATCTCTCTCTCTCTCTCTTTTTTTTTTTTTTTTTGGTTTTTCAAGGTAGGGTCTTGCTCTAGTCCAGGCTGACCTGGAATTCACTATGTAGTCTCAGGGTGGCCTTGAACTCACAGCAATCCTCCTACCTATGCCTCCCGAGTGCTGGGATTAAAGGCGTGAGCCACCACGCCCTGCTTGAATTGGAAGTTTTATAAATATTTGTGGATGTTGTAATTGTGCCTAGAAACCAAGAGCATTGCTATTTACATTGCCGATCACTGGATATTTAAAATCCATCTGTCCAATTAGTGTTTTGGATCTCAATACAGCATCTTTCTTTTTAATTTTAAAGATTTATTGAAGTACTAAAGACTTTTAGCAGCTCCATACATTGGGTACTATATTTAGTAATTAATTAGATATAGTTTATATTTCTTCAGAATCACACACACAATTGTCCCTTAGTATCTACAGCAGAATAGTTCTGGACCTGTGCTAAATGGATACAAAAATCCATGGTGCTAAAGTCCTTTACATAAAAATGGCATTGTATTGCAGGTAACTTATGGACTTTCTCTTATATTCTTTAAAATGAGACTGTATGATTTATAATACATAATCCAATATAAACAGTCATTATACTATGCTGTTTAAGAAGCAACAAGAAAGAAAAAGTCTCTGTATGTTCAGTAGATATTTAAATATATATAATATATGTATATATATTATTTATATATATATATTTGCTGGCCTCAAACTTGTCATCTTTTCATTTTGCTTCCTGAGTACCAGGATAACTGATGTGCGCCACCACACCTGGCTCAGACACAGTTTTTTAAAGAGAATTTTCAGTTTAGAGTTGGTTAACCCATTGATATGAGTACAGGGGCCCTATTTTATTTGTGTGCCCATATGTGAGTGCACATGTGCTTCTCCCAACACACACACAGTGATTCTTAAAAAAATAATTTTATGAAATTGAAAAATAAAATGTCAACATAGAAAAAAATCCCTAGGTTCATGTAACAGAATGATCACTCTTTCTACCCTTCCTATGAAGTTCTTAATTTACTTTTATTTTTTTCATGTTTAATATCTCTTCAGTAAGTCACAAATGGGGCATTCTAAGCATTGTAGGTATAATTTTGTAAAAATGTGCTGGCTTTGTTTCAATCTCACAGGGGTAGAAATTATAGCAACAAATACCTTCTCGCTCTGTGTATTATCAGCAGAAAAATGACATTAATCCTAAACAATGGGTAATAATTGAGAGGTGTTGTCAAGCAGTACATTGACAGAAAAATCCCCTTGTAATCTCCTTTGTTTCTCTGAATAATTATCAGTTATAAAAAAGGAACAGTTTGGTGACATAATCCCTTTTTGTTATTAATTGGGAGAAAGACTATTTTAATCTTATTTTGACAGGTCCCTAACTAAACTGCTAGCAATTTCTTTGCTTGGCATTATTAGGCTAAGTCATCAATTGTGGTCACCAACAACTGGGCCTCCCAATTCTTACATCTCTTGCTCCCTGGGCTCTGTGCCCTGAGACCCATGGGGTTCCACTCAATAATGGCCTTAACTACAGAGGGTTTTTTTTTTTCTTTCTTTCTTAAAGCTACTAAGCACAGTTTGAAAGCAGTGCTTTAAATTAAATCTTCCAGGTTTTGTGCTTCTGTTAAATAGGCCACCAATGGCCTATTGGTGGCCTCTGACAAAGGTAGAATGAGGGAATCTGTAGGGTGTAGAGGGAGACGGTCCTTTCAACCAATAGGATGGAGATGAAAGATGGATAGACTGCTCCTTTTTCTTACTTGACTTAGAATAGAAACATTGTCAATGATTCTCTCAAGCCACAAAATCACAGTAAAAATGTCCACCGATGAAGGAAAAGGGAAAGAAAAGAACCTTCAGTGAACTGCAGAAGTTATTAGCAACACATACATTAAGACAGACTAGACAGGCAGCCCTATTTTCAGAGATGAGTTCATACTCAGTGAGGTTTCAGGGAGGAGTCATTAAAACGATTGTCCTCCTTCCCCTTTCCTTCAACAGTCTCCCTCTGACCTGTGTTGAGGACCAAACCTCCTCTAATTGTCATGCATGCTGAGAGACCAAGAGGTCAGTTGCAAAACTGGTGGTTCTCAAATTGTCCTTGCTGTGGGATCCAGGTTCACCCCATGTTCCAGACAGGGAGAGGTGTGGAGGTGTGGGAAAGAGGTCATCTGCAGAGCAGTCCTCAGCCTTCTCCCCACAGGTGTACCCCGGCTGAGGCGTGGACTGCACGCTGGTCCTGGGTTCCCAGGGTGGAAAGCTCAGGCATTTGGGATTATTGCTTTCCTTGCAGAGTCTTTCCACTCTTGCCTGCAATTTTTCTAAGTAAATACCTTGTATCCACTTAAGTCTTTAGCTTCTATAATTGTACTTTTCTTTTTTGATTAAACAACCATCACGGCTAATTCTAACTTTTTCCCATAAAAACATATTAATATTACTTAAAGAGATCTGGAAAAATACTGAAAATTATTATAATTTAAGAAATGGCCATGAGGCTTCTTGCACCTTAGAGAGGAAACTATTTTACCTATCAGAGATGTGGTAATCCTTCTGTGCTCTAAACTAAGCAGATATTATTAACACATCCATTCTGGTTAAGAAAATGCATGACTAACTTTCGAAGATTTTTTCTATGAAGCATAAAAAGCATTTTGAGTAAAATCATAGCAGAAAGTTCCATAGATCTATGGAAATGCCCATCCATAATCAGGAGGCATTTAGAACACCAAATGGAAAAACCCAGAAAAGAAACTTTCCATATCACATTATAGCTAAAACACTATATAGAAAACAGAAGCATATTGAAAGCTGCAAGAGAAATGTCAAATCATATATAAAAGGCAGGACCCTCAAAGGAAAGCAGAACTCACAACAGAAAAATTAAAAGCTAGCAAGGACTACAATGATATATTCCAACTTCTGAAAGACCATAGCTGGTAACCATAACTAATATACCCAGCAAAACCTCTCAAAATTAAAGGACTGAAGAATATTTTCCAGGGCTGGAGAGATGGCTCGGTGGTTAAGGCACTTGCCTCCAGTGCCTAAGGCCACAGGTTCAATTACCCAGGACCCACATAAGCCAGACCCACAAGGTGGTGGCCCTGGTGCTTTCTCTCTCTCTCTCTCTCTCTCTCTCTCTCTCTCTCTCTCTCTCTCTCTCTCTCTCTCTTTCTGCTTGAAAATGAATAAATAAAATATTTTTAAAAAAGAATATTTTCCATGATTATAATGGGCTAAGGAAATTTATGACCTTCACGCCAGACCTGGAAGATACCTGAAGGATCTGTTAGAATAAAGAGAATGATAAACACACCAAGAAGATATAGAAACCACAATAGAATAGTGGTTCAAGGAAATGAGGAAAAGGTAAACACCAAACATTACCAAAACATCAAAATGTCAGGAATTAACACACATTTTCAACAATAACTCTGGATATCAATCTTCTCAATTTCTCAATCAAAAAGATGCACACTAGCAGATTAAAACACACACATCCATCTATTGCCTCCAAAAAAATACAAAAAACAACAAACAAACAAACAACAAAAAAAACCCTCACCATTGATACACTCTTAGGGTAAAAGACAGGAAAAGAATATTCTAAGAAAATGGAATTAGGACACAGGCAAATGCTACAGTTCTTATATGTCAAACCAAAATTAATCAGGAGAGATAAAGATGGTCATTTCATACTGATTAAAGAAAGAATTGATTAAGAGGCTATTACATGGTAAGTTTCATAAGCTCTGGTAAATAATCCCCTCCTCATGCTCACACGGCAATCCTAACTACACTCAGTGGGTCACTCACATACATAAGAAAACAGAAGACATAAAAGTAGAAGAAAGACTAGTTGGGAAGAAGGGGTTCTGTTGAAGGTAGACACGGGGCAGGGGAGACTAGAGAAGGTAATGGTACGGCATTGTCTTCAAAATACATTATATGCATGTATAAACTTGTCAATTGTCAGAGAGAATATTAAATATATATATATATATATATATATATATGCACTTAATAAAGGTATACACAATCCGTAAAACAAATACTACTAGATGTAAAGATACAGTAACATCAACAAAATAGTACTGTGTGACTTCAACAGCCAACTCTTCCAATAGAGAAATGATCACAACAAAAAGAAAACATCAGAGTTAAATAGCATCATAGATCAAATGAACTAACAAACATCTCCAGAATGCTTCATTCAAACACTACAGAAGACAATTCTCTGCAAGCCATAGAAATTTCTCTTTAAAAAGATCATATATATATAAAGATCATGTAATAGGTACAATGCAAGTTTTAACAAATTTATAAAAATAATTTATTGTATTCTGATTACAATGAAAAAAACATAGAATATGAGGAAATACAGACCAGAACAAACACAAACTGATGGAGATTGAGCAGCATGCTATGGAATGATGAATAGACCATCAAAGAAATCAAGAAGGAAATATTAAAAAATCATTCTAGAATAAACTGTAAATGAAAACACGACATCCAAAACCCATGGGCTACAATGAAAGCAGTCCTAACAGGGAAGTTCAACGTCATGAGTGCCTACATTAAAAGATCTGAAAGATCTCAAGTCAAGTAAATAACTTAATTATGATCTGTAGGGCCTGGGAAAACAAAGCAAGTCAAATCTGTCAGTAGTTTGAAAGTAATAAGATCAGGACAGAAATTAATGAAATTGAAGAAACAACAAAGGATACAAATAGCCAATGAAATGCAGCTTTTGGTTTTTTTTAAAATATTTTATTTATTCCTTTTCAAATAGAGAGAGAGAGAGAGAGAGAGAGAGAGAGAGAGAGAGAGAGAGAGAGAGATACCAGGGCCACCACCTTGTGGGTCTGGGTCTGGCTTATGTGGGTACTGGGGAATTGAACCCTGGGCCTTAGGCACTGGAGGCAAGTGCCTTAACCTCTGAGCCATCTCTCCAGCCCAGCTTTTGGTTTTTATAAAAAATAAACAGGATGACAAAATCTTATCCAAGCTAACTAAAAAGGAAGAGAGAAAAGACACAAAATTACAAAATTAGACATGAGAAGGGAGCAATTACAACAGACACCAATGAAATTCAGAAAATCATTAGGGCACACCTTAAAGATTTATATTCCATTCATTTGGAATAATCTAAACGAAATGGATGAGTTTCTAGACATTTATGACCTACCAAAATTTAATCAAGATTAGACAAACAATTTAAACCAATTTATAGCCAGCAATGTGATTGAAGAAAGAATAATAAAATCTCTCAAGTGAAAAAAAAATCTGAGCCCAAATGTATTCACTACTGAATTCTACTAGATACTTAAACCATTCCATAATAAAGAAATTAATATTACCAAACTCATAAAAGCTTTATAAGAAGCCAGTGTTACCCTGATACCAAAACCAAATAAAGAAATTTTTTTTTTAAAATTATAGGTCAATTTCCTTGATGAACATAGATGAAAATATTCTCAATAAAATACTTACAAATTAAATTCAAGAACACATCTATATCATCATTCGCCATGGTCAAATTGACTTCATCTCAGAGACTCAGTGATGGTTCAACAAATAAACATTAGTAACTGTGATATGTCACATACAATGGACTCAATGATAGAAATCACATGATCATCCTAATAGTTGCAGAAAAGGGCTTTTGACAAAATTCAACATCTCTTCATAATAAACGCTTCAAAAAGACTAGGAATAGAAAGAACTTATATCAACATAATAAAGTCTATATCTGAAAAACTTAAAGCCAACAGTATATTTTGGGGGGAAATTCAAGCATTTACACTAAAATCAGGAACAAGACAAGGGGTCTGTTTTATGAACTCTTACCCAACATAGTGCTTGGTGTCTTAGCTAAAGACATAAAAGTGAGAAATAAAACAGACACAAGGGGATTCAGATAAGAAACAAAATACATCAAGGTATACTTATTTTCAGACAGTATGATTTTTATACAAAAAGGCCCTAAAGACTCCATCAGAAAACTCTTAGATATAATAAACACTTTCAGCAAAGTGTAAATATGCAAAATTAAGATACAAAAACCAGTAGCCTTTCCTATATGCCAATAACTAACATGCTAAGAAAGAAACCAGTAAAACAGGGCTGGGAGCTTGCTCAGTGCATTAAAGAGCTTGCTGTGCTGGCCTGAGGACCCAGGCTCAGATCCTCAGAACCTCCCATAGTTCAAGTCTATGGAGAGAAGGGAGGCAGAGACAGAAACCTGAAGCTTGCAGAGCAGCTAGCCTGGCATTTAGAGCTGCAAACAACCAGAGTCCCTAGTTCAAAGCAAGATGGAAGTGATGACCATCACTGGAGGGTCCATGAATTCTCATGGGATGCCAGCATGGTCATTGGACTCCGTTGTTTTGTGGCCTGTGGTATTGCACAGCGTCATGGCAGGGGTGCATGATGGTGAAGACTATAGTCACATCCCAGCAGCCAGGAAACAAAGCCAGGCAGGAAATGTCAAGGTACTGATACAGCCTTTAAGAACACACTCCCAATGACCTATTTTCCTTTTCCTGGCCTCCATTTCCTGAAGTTTCACTACCTCCCAACAGCATCACAGTTGTCAACCAAGTCATTAGCATATGGGCTGTTGGAAGACATTTATGATTCAAACCATGAAAAAAATTCTATGCAGAGGAGGCAGAAAAGGATTTCTTGTTGTCTGAGAACTGTATAGTCTTCATTATTTTCTCATCTCTGCTCTTCTATTACTTAACTTCAAAGAGACATCAGGTATCCAAAATTTAATTGCATTGTAGGAGATTAAACATCTAATGAGACTTCATCTGTCTGATAGGGGAACCAAGAAAAAGGATTACTGAGAATTGGAAAGTATGAGGCATTTGAAGTGGAGAGAGCTGGATGTCCAAGTTTGAGTATATGGTAACATAATTGTTAAACATAACTAACCTCTTAGCTGAGTATGTGTGAGTGGAGAGAAGGTTGGCTGAGCTGCCATTTCAATTACAGTTCAAGTCTAACACTATCCTTGATGTGAGCATGTACCAGCCAATCCAATTGGAAAGCAAACAGGACACTGGGCTCAAGGCAAAACTTCTTAAACAGTCTGAATATAATCATATTGACCGTCGGTTTTTAGAAAAATCAAAAAAAAATTGGAAGATTATAAAAGGACTTAAAACTTGCAAGATAAAATGTCCTAAATGTATTAAAAATGAAGTGTTATAATATGAATCAGAAGAATTTAATAAATAGTCAAAAGAAACTACAGTAAAGGCCAGACACAAGATTAGTTAAATCTTGGTATTGTAAGTCAAAAACTTTGAGGTAGTCATTATAACTGTTTGCTGTGAGATAAAGTTAGTACAGTCCTTTTTAAAAAGTTAATCTGGATAGATGAAACCTCTCAGCCAAGAGACAAAAATAACAAAAAAGTGACAAATAGAAATGAGTCCTGAAAAGTATTATATCTGACATAATAGACAAACCAAAAAAAAAAAAAAAAAA
>PVHP010024823.1:0-26088 GCA_004024765.1 Zapus hudsonius
AGAGAGAGAGAGAGAGAGAGAGAGAGAGAGAGAGAGAGAGAGAGAGAGAGAGAGAATAGGTGCTCCAGGGCCTCTAGCCACTGCAAATGGACTCCAGACACATGCACCACCTTGTGCAGCTGGCTGTATGGGCACTGGGGAATTGAACTCGGGTCCTTCTGCTTTGCAGCCTTAACCACTAAGCCATCCCTCCAGCCCTCAAAGAAGATTGTCTTGTTGTGCAGTAACACATCTGCAGACATGATTTCTTCTGCACCGTACGGTTGGCCTCATATCAGCATAGTCTGCAATATTTCCCAAGGCAATCCAGAAATTCCTTATTTCAGTCCATTCTTCACCTCCACACACATTTTCTAAAAAAATTTAAAAATTTATTTTCAAGCTTGGAGAGAATACAAATGGGTGTGTCAGGGCTTCCAGCTTCTTCAAAGAATTCCAGATGTGTGTGCCACTTTGTGCATCTGGTTTTATGTGGGCTGGGGAATTGAACCAGGTCCTTAGGCGTTGCAGACAAGCACCTTAATCATGGAGCCATCTCTCCAGTCCAAAAATCTCTTAACATTTGAGAAGCACTTTTCCATCACTGAAAGGCAAAGGCCTGACTAAACCTTCCTTGACCTGATAATGGAAGGGATGCAATATTAATTGCAAACATGCATCTGTCAGTGTCCTTTTGGGACTCATAAAGCATCCATTTCTCTTCTGCATCAAAGAAAAAGGGGGCTAGACAGAGCGGGGGGCTCCTGGTTTTGTTAATCCCAAGAGTGTGGAAGCAACGCTTCAAAATTCATCCAGGACTCTGTCGAACATGATGGGCACCATTGTTGGTTGTCTGCTTGAAGGGCCTACCCCTAATCTACCTGTGACTTGGGACCTGGCAGAGAGCAGACAGCCACCACAGACTCAGCCACACTCTTCTCATTAGTGACAGGAAGCCTTAATGACTGCCTCAGTTTCCCAACTGATAGTCACTATGATGTCTTATCTCATGTTCATTTCCGCATTCTGCTTGAGATCTGTTCATGGATCCCGAGCTTTCCTTCTCCTGGCTAAGAAAACATTTTCCTAAGGACTGTGGTCATTAGTAATGTCTAAATTTATTATTATCCTTATTCTATTCTTACTCTTCAAGTATGCCACAAATATCACCATGACCTGGCCACATCCACGACTCAGCAGAAAATCTGAGTGTACCAATGATGAAACAAGGAACTTTTATATTAAAGTGGTAGATTTTCTGGATTACATCTTACAAAAAGTTTACATCATATTGGCCTTATTATATCAATGATAAATGCCATGAGAATCTACTGTTGACATTGGATATGGGAACCTTTTCTTTTTGGATCTAAGACTTTATTGTAGCTGGGGTGAGGCAGAAGAGAGGAGAGAGAAGAGCAGGGAGAGAGAGAGAAAGGGAGAAGGAGAGTGAGAGAGGGGAAGTAAAAGAGGAAACATACACCTTGTCATGGTTTGATCCAGGTGTCCCCCACAAACAAATGAGTGTGTTCTGAGTGATGGATCCTCAGCTGATGGCAGTTTAGGTTTTACAACCTTGCTGGAGCTGTGTTGTTGGGGGCGTGCTTATAGGGGTTATAAATCAGCTTCCCCTTGCCAGTGTTTGGCACACCTTCCTGCTGCTGTTTGCAGTGCTGTGGTGGAGGAGGTGATGTCCACTCTCTGCTCATGCCATCGTTTTCCCTTCCAGGATGGTCTCTCCTCGAGTCCGTAAGCCAAATAAACCCATTCCTCCACAAGCTGCTTTTGTTTGGGTTCTTTCTGCGCAGCAACTAGAAAGTTGACTACAACACACCTGTTGCAAGAGAGCCAAAAAGAGCTGTTAGCTTTTTTAAAAAAAATCATTTTATAAGAAAGAGAAAGAGAGGGCTGGTGAGATGGCTCAGCAGTTAAGGCACTTGCCTACAGTGCCTAAGGCCCCAAGACCCACATAAGCCAGACCCACAAGGTGGTGGCCCTGGTGGTCTCTCTCTCTCTCTCTCTCTCTCTCTCTCTCTCTCTCTCTCTCTCTCTGCTTGAAAATGAATAAGTAAAATATTTTTTAAAAGAAAGAGAAAGAGAGAACACACATAGCTATGCCAGGGCCTCTTGTTGCTGCATACGAATGCACCACTTTGTGGTCTCTTTGGTCCAATGTCATTATGACCTGTAATCAGACATATATACTTGGATTTTGTCCTGCTTTATGTTACATAGCTCTTAATACCCTTGAAATTCTGAAATGATTAGTGTTGCTTATATCCTAAGAAGATGACGGGCACTGGGGTTTCTGGAAGCATCAGGATGGGGGTTGATTGCTAGGAAACCAATCCGGTAATACAAGGACTGGAATGTGTAGCTTCTCTACTCATGGCCTCTTGGAAATGAAGAGCAAAAGGTTGAGTTGATCATATCTACATAGGGAAGGCTATACAAACCCTGAAGGGTGCGGTTTGGGGCACTTCTGCAGAACTGGGGAGGGGTATGCCAGGAAGGGCAGGGAAGCTCAGTCCATCCCCACAGCCCTGGTGGATTGCACATGGTTCTTTTTTTTTTTTAATATTTTATTTATTTATTTTCAAGCAGAGAAATACAGAGAGAGGGAGAGAGTACAAGGGCCACCACTTTGTGGGTCTGGCATATGTGGGTCCTGGGGAATTGAACTTGGGGCCTTAGGCACTGGAGGCAAGTGCCTTAACCGCTGACCCATCTCTCCAGCCCGCACATGGTTCTTTATCTACACCCTTTGTGGTGTTCCTTCTAGCAAGTGAGCTATGTAAGTAAAGTGTTCCCCTGGGCTGAGCGAGATGTCCCAAGAAATCACCAGACTCAAGGAGGGGTCCTGGGATGCCCAGTTGACTGCCAGCTGGTCAGAAGCACAGTTTCAACCTGGATCTGGCCCATTGGTACCTAGTGGGGCAGTCTTGTGGGACTGAAACCTCCCTCAGCCTGGGGGGATCCTGGTGGGCTAAACTGAATTATGAGACACCCAGTTTGTTTTGCTGAAGAACCTTTAATCCCAGCACTTGGGAGGCAGAGGTAGGAGGATTGTGGTGAGTTCAAGGCCACCCTGAGACTACATAGTGAATTCCAGGTCAGCCTGGATTAGAGCGAGACCCTACCTCGAACCCCCCCCCAAATAGGACTCTGTTTTACTGAAGAACTCTTTGGGATGTGGGGAACCTACAGCCCCCCCCCCCAAGTTAGTGTAAGAAGTATTCAGTATTGGGTTGTGAGAATAGGAAAGCAGTTTATTTTTACTATTATACAATAATGTATACAATGAAAGGCATTAATGTTAAATTGTAGCTCAGTGATATTTTTACACATTTATTTACTAATATAGTAAGTACTCACATAAAAATACAGAACATGTCCAGAATTCTAGTTACAACCCTATTGTGATTTCACCACAGGTTAGTCTATTACTAATTATAATATAATCCGAATGACACATATATACTTTCTTGTCTGTCTGCTTCCACCCAAGCATTCTAAACTGATTTTCAGCATTTCTCAAAAAGACAAAATAAAAAGGAAAACATCAGATGCATTGCACAAAATGAGGAACATGGTTATTTCCTGAGTGTTTTGTTTTAGGGATTTATCTGTGGGTATTTGCACTCAAAGGAAAGCTTCAGGCAGGCACTTGTCTTTTTGGGCAATGAAGTGACAGCAACCGAGGGGGGAAGGAGAGAGGACTAGGGAGGGGGTAAATAAGAATTTTGGTGGACCAAACTGAATTTTTATAAACTGAATCCTTCCTCCTTCCCTTCCTCTTCTCACTCTACCTCTTCTTTGTTTTGTCAGACAGGGACTCACACTGTGTAGCCCAGATTGGCTTCCAATTTGAGATCTTCCTGCCTCAGCCTCCAGAGAGCTGGGATTACAGGTGTGTGTCACCATGCCCAGCTCCTAATACTTCTTAATGTCTGGTGCAAGTCTGTATAGAGTATGAATTTCTTTTTTTCATGTTTTATTTATTTATTGTAAGCAGAGAGAGAGAAGAGACAGAGAGAGAATGGGCACACTAGGTCCTCTCGCCACTGCAAACAAACTCTAGATGCATGTGCTACTGAGCATCTGGCTTTACATGGTTACTGGGGAATCGAACCTGGGTTGTTAGGCTTTGCAGGTGAACACCTTATCCATCTCTCCAGCCCATGAGCTAACCTCTTGCAAGCTCATCCTTCCCAGGAGTAGAGCTGGGTGACACCGTATAGTTATAGATGTCATTCTCGGCTTCCACATCCCCCCAGCCCACTGCTTCCCCTCCCTGTCCTGTTTGGAGCATGACACTCCTTCCTAAGATGACTTCAGGAACCCCATGGGTTCTTACAGAATGCACCACTGTTGTTCCCAGCAGAAATGCCTCCAAAAGTCAGGACCAGTCCTTTGAATCTCGACAGCACATCACTTGCTAACCTCCTCTTCCAGTGGGAAAAGGCCCATTGACAATGGACTTGGAAAGCTCTTTCAGTAGAAGCAGGGCCTCAAATTACTTGGAATATGCAAGATGTTCTCAATATGAAATTATGGATTTAATTAGAGGACAGTGATTCTTGGCTAGTTTAATAGTTGAAAAAATCCAATAAGCTAATAAAAAAAGTATTCCATCTTAAGCAGAGTTACACAAAACTTGTTCAGCATGCTTGTAGACGTGGCATCGGGTTCCAACGTGGTCTTGAAAGCCAGATGCAGGTGAGAGTCCCATGTGGGCCAGGGAAGCCATAGCGGTCTCAGGAAAGCCTTCTACCCTGGGTGTAGTCATCTCCCAAGACCAGCTGGGTCTGAGGCCTCTGGGATGATTCATGGGAAGGTTTGTCCCATGGTGTGCAGAGCCTACTCTGAAGACAGCATCTTCTGAGGCCAGGGCATGATGTGAAAATCTGCCCCCAGTGTGGATGTGGAGGTGTGGTGTAAAGATCTTTCTGTTCCCATTGGCATTTCCTTTCTCCCCCAGAGCATCAGCAGTTAAGACTTTCTTTGACATAGTTCCCTTTGTGCAATTTTCCAACCTCTGTTCACTAAGTACCTAACCCCATTTGTTGTTCAACAAAACAATTCTTCCAACAGTTAGGCACTTATTGTTTATGATTAACAAACAGTACACACTTTTATCACATACAACACGTTGTTTTGAAATATATATCTATTGCAGAATGGCCAAATAAAGTCAATTACCTCACTGTGGTGGGTTGAATGTAAAAATGCCCTCCATAGGACTGTTTAGTGAGCCCAGAAGGTACAGACTGAAGTATTCTCTCCCTGAATGGACTGTATCATTCCTCCCTTCACTAGAGGCATATTGCAGACAGCGAACGTAAACTCAAATTCTGGTGTTGTAAATTACTACTGTACAACCCTAAGAAATTATTTCAACTCTCTGAGCTCCAGTTTCCGTAGCTGTACAACAAGATATTAGAGGCTGGCCATGATATATTAGCATAATGCTAACCCCATTGTAAGTCCTCAACAAACAGTGGTAGCTGTGTTGTATTTTCCATGGCTGTGACTAGCTGTCAGCATTAGGCTATCTGGTGGTGGAATTCAAATAAAGATATGCTTCATAATTGAAGACATCGCCTCAACTCTCCAGGTGGAACCTGTGAGGATGATGACCATATGGGCAATGAAAGTAACCTGGATTGGATGCTTTTATAGCTTCTATCCAAAACACAGCTTCTTGGATAAGATCCAAAATGAAGCCCTTAGGAGGTAATACAGTAAACAGCCAGCTGTTGTCTGCATAGCTGTGGTTAATCTCTCCATCATGGCCCTTCGGACATTCCTCTCCAGAGAGGCAGAAAAACACGTGAGACACATCATATTAGATGACAGCCCAAGTCCTCCTGACCCCGTAGATCCTAGAGGCAGCTCAAATCCCAGGCAGCCTGGCTTCCCACGCAGCTGGGTGCAGCCTGTTCAGACAGACAGGAGTGTTTGCAGAATTAATACTTTTTCTACCAAGGGTGGTGCAGAGAAGGGAGGAGGAAAAAGAAAATAAAAGAATGCCAGTGTATGCAGGAAGTGTTTGCTCAAACCTGGCCACGTGACTCCAGTTACCTCTCCGAGGGCACCTTTGATAACCTTTGATAATCTCTGATATAATTCCGCTGGCAATCTTATGCTGGGCCATGAGGAGTGGCCTGTGAGTGTTTCATAAGAGCACAAGTAAAGACATTCTGATCTGAGAACAACAGAGAGAGAAAGAGAGAGAGAGAGAGAGAGAGAGAGAGAGAGAGAGAGAGAGAGAGAGAGAGAGATTTTTCATTTGTGTCTTTTCACTGCATTTCAGAAGCCAACTGAAATGAATAGCACAAATTAATATGGTACTGACTGGAGAAGAACACATTTTGTGGTGTCCAAAGAAAGAAATGTTACAAGATCTCACAGGGACACACTGCACTGCCACAAACCCAGTATTCAGTACAAGAGAGCCTCCAGGACACTCCGTCCACAAGACGTGCTCACACTGCTTCCCACAGAGCATTGACTTTGAGGAAGTTCCTGTCAGTAACTCCACCCCACCTCTCACCACACACCATGCACCGCACACACATGAGCAACCATGGGAAGCATTCAGAAGCTGGTTAATCGTCCCAAAGCCCAGCACTTTGGATCTGCAGTTCTGGGCTTCAGTCTGACAATCTGCATGTCTAGCTAGGTTTCAAGAGTTTACTCTGCTGTTGGTCCTGGGCCCAGACTTGGAGAACCTCTGCTTTAAGCTGGTGCACACACTGGCAAGCAGCTGGTGTTACTGATCAGCCAAGTGAGTGAGTGAGTGATGCAAGATGGATGGACCACAGTCCTCCTTGGCTCTCTCTTCAGCATCCAAGGATTAATGTATTTCTTCTATGACCATATCCACTGCAACACACACTTCTTTTAAGAAAGGAAGCCTCATTTTTCCCCCTTTGTAGTCAATATTTTTCATCCTGTTAAACCGATTCATCTATGAATCAATCTCCCTTGCTGATTCCAGGGCACATGAAGTTCTCAACTGTGAAGGTACCAGAAGTTCTCTGGATTCAAAGTGTGTCTATCCAGATGGACAGATTGGGGAGCCAGACTCTTCATTGCTTTCTCTGCTCTAAAAATCCCCAGCATTTCATCTGAACATCAAAGCAGACTGGGATTAAAGATAAAATAAGCTTGACGCTGTGAGAGCTGAGCCAGCTTGGCCTCCACGGACTCCAGCCTTGAGAAGACTGGTCTGGGGCCATCCGCCAGCTGGGACTTCACCTGGAGCGCCTGCTGCCGCCTGCCTGTCTCTTGGCCCTGATGTGGGCATTTTTCACCCAAATTGGGCTACTTCTCATGCTTGATAACAGTGTAACAGCAGGCTCCGTCAACCACGGTTCTTTCCCAGCTGTCCGCAGACATGTTTCATGGCATCAGGTTCTCTCTTAGATAATTTTAAGAATTAATTATATTTTGCCATTGCAATAGGACTACATTGTTATAGAACCTATATGGGAGAGAAATCCTATGTGTTCTCATTACTCTATAAGTAGTGTGGTTATGACTGGGGGTGTAGTTCCATTGTAGAGTGCTGACCTAGCACGTACAAATCCTGAGTTTGAGTCCCAGCAGGCAAATAATGACAGTGATAATAACTCCATTGACTGATACATTGATCTATTTGTTTTTCGATTCAGGTTCTATGCTCTTGATGATCTGTGTCCACTATATTTGTGCACATCTGTTGCGGTCAGCTTTCTAGTTGCTGTGCAGAAAGAACCCAAGCAAAAGCGGCTTATGGAGGAATGGGTTTATTTGGCTTACAGACTCAAGGGGAGACTCCATCCTGGCAGGGAAAACGATGGCATGAGCAAAGGGGCAGACATCTCCTCTGCCACAGCACTGCAAACAGCGGCAGGAAGGTGTGCCAAACACTGGCAAGGGGAAGCTGGTTTATAATCCCATAAACCCGCCCCCCCCCACAACACAGCTCCCTCGAGGTTGTAAAACCCAAACTGCCATCAGCTGAGGATCAGTTACCCAGAACACATTCATTTGTTTGTGGGGGACACCTGGATCAAACCATGACAACATCTATATATAATAAACTATATATGGCTATATATGACAGACACATCCACTATATATGCAACAGACACATCTCTGCCTTGTACAGAACACTTCTGCATTGAGAAGAATGGCTATTTTTCAATTGAGAGACTTTTTTAGGCTCTCTGGACAATTGGCTTCACTAAGTAGTTTCATTTCTCTTGTTAATTCTGGGGGCACAGAAAGTTCTCAGCTGTGAAGATGTCAGAAATCTCTCTCTAGTTCACAAAATGATTTTTAAAATTTTGAAAAATTTCCATTTTGTAAGTTGGTTTAAAAGAGAATGTGATTAATTAGAATCATAAGCTAATTGTGTACGTGCACACACACACACACACACACACACACACACACACACACACACACACACAGTTCTCTATGATAATGTAAACACTTTTAAGGGTCATTTTTTAAACTTTCTTTTGATTCTTCTTACTTAGAATGGTGACAGCCTAGAAGACAAAAATTAAAGCAAAACATTGGTGGGACAGAAAGTTTTGAAGGGCGGCAATAAATTTTTTTGAGGAAACAGCTCCAAGCCTGTTCTAATTAGCTGTTGAAAAAAAATTATGACATGCCTATGAAAATCAGACCCATCAGTTAAAAGCAAATGTATAATTCAGTCTAAAATCAAACCAATTCTGAGGCCCAAGTGTGGTGAGTTTTCTTTATGTCATCACCAGATTGTGCCTAGATGTCTCCTCTTGGAACAGCATGCACTGAGGTGGGGGTGTCTTCGAGTTCTGCTGAACATGTGTGATGTCCAGGGGATCTGGCTGTGTCTGTCCTTGGCCTTCTCCACCCAGACGACCCCTCTTCCTCAATTCCTTACACACAGCAGTGTTTCCTCAGCCTCATCAGAGGGTGATTTACTTTCTCACAGACAGCCAGCTCTTCTGATCTCACAGGACCCTGGCTGGGAGTGTATATATAGAGAGAGCTTAGGGGAGAATATATATATATATATATATATATATATATATATATATATATATATATATATATATGAATGTTTAATCTCTCAAGAACAAGAGATAAATATGCATCCCACAAACTCCAAGGAAACAGAGCTGCAGGGCAATAATCCTAGCAAAATAAACCAGTCATCACTGAGACCAAAGAGATGTTCTCCTGGCAAGAAGAGGAGCTAAAGAATCTTGTTTGGGTGTTGAGCGTGATGGCACACACCTTTAATCCCAGCACTCGTGAGGCAGAGGTAGGAGGATCACTGTGAGTTCAAGACCAGTCTGGGACTACATAGTGAATTCCAGGTCAGCCTGGGCTACAACAGACTCTACCTTGAATAATAATAATAATAAATCTTATTTGGGCCATGTTGGCACATACGAGATGACCTCTGTGTGAGTTTTTGGGAGCTTCTCTAACACAGCGCAACAAAGCACAGAAAAGGGTCCCTTCACAGTCACTTCACAGCTCTGGGTTTCTAGAAGTCCAAGGTCCAAGTGTGATGCCTTCTAGGACAAGAGCTCTCTTGGACAGCAGTGGCTGGGTTGTTTTCTTCTGGAGGCTCTGAGGGAAAAATCCATTCTCTCTGGCTGCTGACAGTTGCCCATCATGTTATTAACGTGCTGTCCATGGTGCTCCTTGGCTACAAATACATCTTCCCATATCTACTTCTCTCTGTGCACATGTCCAAATTTGCGCCCTCTTATGAGCACATCAGACACTGGATTAGGGTCCACCCAAACACAGTGTGTTGGTCGTGTTTCTTTCTCTCACTGACAAATATTTTAGAAAAGCAGCTTACAGGGGCCATTATTTATTTTAGCTCATGCTTTTGGAGGGTTCAGTTCACAACTGAGTCCTTGGCTCTGTTGACTGTAGGCCCATGCTGAGGCCAGAGCTGCTCATGTCACAGTGGACAGGAAGTAGAAGGGGGTGAGAGACAATGGCCGCACTAGTGGGTTTTGGGCGCTCCTTCCTTTTATTCCATATGGGGCCTCAGCCTGTGGATGGTGCTGTTTGCATTCAGGGTAGATCTTCCTGTTAGTTAGTCCCCTCTGGAAATGGCTCCAGACACACCCAAAAGTGTCTTCCAGGGACATCTCAATCCACCCAAGTTGACAGTGGGGATGAGCCATCATGCCTGGCAAACGTCATCTTGGTAACTCCTGCAAAGATTCTATTTCCAGGGCTGGAGAGATGGCTCAGCGGTTAAGGCACTTGCCTTCAGTGCCTAAGGCCCCAGGTACATTTCCCCAGGACCCACATAAGCCAGACCCACAAGGTGGTGGCCCTGGTGTGCTCTCTTTCTCTATCTCTCTCTCTCTCTCTGTATCTCTCTGCTTGAAAAATGAATCAATAAAATATTTTTTAAAATAAAAATAAATAAATAAAAAGATTCTATTTCCAGAAAAGGATACCACACTTGGTGGTATCCAGGGTAAGGACATGAACACATCTTCCTGGGGGATACAATCTCAACCCTACTTACCAGAACCTGCTAATAAGCAACTGGAGAGGGCTTACCTGCAAAGCTCATGATTAAACATGTGATCCCTTAGATGCACAAACCACAGACCCTCGCAGAGGGACCAAGACATCACTGACCCTGAGGCCAACAGGCTTGTGGGACAAATACCCCCAGGGAACCTTCTCAGCCAGACCTTTACCCATGGCTGCCTGCCACTTCTCTGGGTCTTTAACCCAACACTGAAACAAGGCACCTTGTTTCACACCTTGATAAGGAAGTAAACCAAAACATGCCTAATGAAAACTAAATGTAAGTAAACTGCATTTGAACTTCAACTGGCTGCCCCTCAAACATAGCCTTTAACCCCCCCCCCCATTGGACTAGTTTCTGCTCAAAGCATATTTCACATATATATTCCCACTTCCCTGGACAGTGACGCAAATCAAATCAAATCAAATCGTGCCACAAATGCAAGGTGAATTCCCATGACAGTCTCAGTGAAACAGATTTACATCAATCCTACAGTTTGACCTTGCACTAATCTTGCATCTAAAGGACTCCCAAGGCTCTTGCTGACCTGCTCTACTTTTACAACAGGAGTTCTTAACTTCTTTGAATATTTAAACATGCTTCACTGACTCACATTTGCTGTGTAAAATAAAGACCAGATCTCCGCCCGCCTCCCTTCTCTAGCCTGCTGCACTCTCTGTCCACCACCCATGCTTTGGGGGTGATGGTAGATGCCTAGCAATTAGCTCTGACTGAGATTTATCCCTGAATAAAGGCTGTCCTTCTTTGTGGATGTCCTGAAAAGAAAACCCTTTGTGGGACTGGGGAGATGGCTCAGTGGTTAAAGGCACTTGCTTGCAAAGTCTTGATGGCCTGAATTCAATTCCCTAGCACACACAGAAAGTCAGGCCCACAAAGTGGCACGTGCATCATTAGTAGCAGCAAGAGGCCCTAGTACGTCCATTCTCACCCCCACACACACTTTTTTTTTTTTTTTTGGCTTTTCGAGGTAGGGTCTCGCTCTAGTCCAGGCTGACCTGGAATTCACTATGTAGTCTCAGGGTGGCCTCGAACTCATGGCAATCCTCCTACCTCTGCCTCCCAAGTGCTGGGACTAAAGGTGTGCGCCACCACACCCGGCTCCACACACACTTTTGATGCTCACATATAAATAAAAATATTTTAAAAAGAAAACCTACTCAGCACTAAATCAGACTGCCAACAGGCCTGCCATGCATAGTTTAGGGCGGGGAAAGAGTGTAAGCGCCACAGAGTGGGTAGAAATACCCTGAGACACGGTCTTCCCCACCCCCCTACTCCACAGGGACTGACTGAGGCCTCATGACCCCCAGTGAATACCATAACCCCACTGAGGAGGGCCCTGGGGTAATGGGAGCAGCAGCGAGGGAAGAAAAGATTAGAAACTGTTACATAGAAAATAAACATAAATAAATTTTACAAAAGAAAACCTTTTGTGTAAGGAATAGAAGGTGAGCTAAAACCATCCAAATTTCAAACTGCCCATGAAGACAGCTTCTTGGGGTCTCCTATCTGGGCTGTGGGGTGTCCTGAGAGCTTCCGTCTCTTTCTTCTAGAGGTATGGCAGAGACAGCTGGGACATCTGCAAGATAGCTACAGGCTGGAACTGTAGAAATGGAGGGAAATTTTCTCGAGTTAAAACCATAAACACAGTGAACTGTTAGAGTAAAACCAAACCAAACCAAACAAAAAAACCAGAGGCTCCCAGTGAAAAGCATGAGTTCCCCGAATCTGCATATGCCTAAAAGCTCTAAACTCCATATGCCTGATCAGAAGAAAATTTCCCCAGGGAAGTTAATATCTTATTGGTGCTACCTCTGAGCCTGTCGGAATTGTCAAATGAGAAAAGACTGGAAACCTGGCCCAATCCTTTCCTGCAGCCGGATGCATGTGATTGAATTAAGTCAAGAGACAATCAATCATGTATTTATTTCGCTTAGCATGATCATGTATTTTTCTTCAGGCTTAATGTGCTTCCTTTATGCATTCTTAACATGTAGAAAGATACTCTGCGTTTTGATTTGAGTCTCACGTTTGGGGTTAAGTGACTGGCACACTTTCTAGGGCTCCAGGACTGAGGTGACACCCATCCTTGAAGATCCTCAGAGCCACCAGAAGGCAGGGTGTCCTGTTTCTACTTTGACTCTGTGTACCTTTAAATAGCTGGTCTGGCGCTGAGCAGTGAAGCAGCCAGAAGCACAAACCAGGGCCTGAGCAGAGTCAAAACGATCACTAGCCCAGCCTGGAGCAGAGTGGGTGCCGTTGTGATCAGGAACTCAAAGTCATTCCTCACCCCATCGAGTCCCTCAGAGAGTCTCCCTCCTGCTTTGTCACCAGATGGCTGGCTTCTCCCCACGTGGAGGTGATCCCCTGCTGCGCTGCAGAGCCCTGATGACACATGGCTCTCCACTCAACTCCAGGGCTGAGGAATGGCCACCCCACCATGGGTCTTCACTTTCCCTGCTCTCAGTGAACCCCAGAATGTCTGGGTAGGAGCATTTTAGGGTGGTCTCAAAGAGAAACAAGGGGGAAGTCAAAGCCCTGTGACTAACGAGGGAGAGACCCTCACTCTGTGCTGTAAAGGAGAGCCTCACATGGCTTCTTGCTTCAGGGATTACGGAATATTCGTGGAAGACTAGCAGCAGATTAAGGATGCCAGAGGCCAGGTCTTTGTGGAATTGTGACAGTTTCAGGCAAGTTCACAGATTCTGGGCCTGACCCCTGCCTCCCCCTGAGTGGGAAGTGTGTCTAGCTAGAGCTCAAACCTAGATGCTAAAACTAACTGGTCAGGTATGGACCAATCAGTTGTCTCTCTGACTTACCTGGAGAGGTCTTTAAAATGTCATTGAGGGGCTGGAGAGATGACTCAGCGGTTAAGGCACTTGCCTCCAGTGCCTAAAGCCCCCGGTTCAATTCCCCAGGACCCACATTAGCCAGACCCACAAGGTGGTGGCCCTGGTGTTCTCTCTCTCTCTCTCTCTCTCTCTCTCTCTCTCTCTTTCTCTCTCTCTCTCTTTGTATCTCTCTCTGTATCTCTCTGCTTGAAAATGAATAAATAAAATATTTTTTAAAAAGTCATTGAAACAAAGTCCAGACTCCTCTCTTCCTACCTGGCTTCCTAGGAGGAGGACTTTTCTAAATCTCCAGGCCTTAGAAAGCCTGGGGTGAGGGGTGGGGTGAGGGAAGGCTCAAGATTTTTCCCACATGAACCTTCTTCCTCATGATGGGAGCCCTCTGTTATCTTTCCTTCTGCTTGTTTAGCTGAACAGCACAGATTTTGCTAAACCCTCTCCCACGTGCTCTCCCCACACTGGTGGCTGGAGATCTCTGTAACTCCCCATTCTCTTTTAATTAAGGTATGGACTACTGTCCCCTATCCCACTCCTGAAATTCTCTAACTTACTCCAACCTAAAATAAACGTGTGTGATAAGAAAATGCTCTCTATCTAAGTTGTCCAATTCTTTGGCCCACTGAGAGATGAACTCTGGGGGAGGTAGAGTGGGTGAAGCCTCAGTGTGCACCGCGCTGTTACCAGTCCCTGTACAGGATGTCCCCTCTTTTCTTTCACCCCCTTCCTCTGACTTAGTGAGTTCCACAAATATTCTCATCAGCCTGGTCACCTTGAAACTGTAGCATGAATCCTTGTAGCGTTTTACATTCCAGAATTTTCTTGGCCTCCTTCCCAGGTGAGATGTGTGCTGTTATCTTGACAGTGGTGTCCTTTGTCATGTCCTCCCCCGGCCCCCTGACAACATCCCTGTGCTGAGGGAAAGGAATCATGTCCTCTGAGAAGTCTTTATGTAGGAAGCTTCAGTTAATAATTTCATGTACACCCCAGTATCCCAGACCAAAACAAACTCAGAAGGCAAGGAATTTATTGAAAGTTTCACATACCATCTTGACATGACTGAAGATTTGAGCTCATGTTGTTAGCATACCTGGGTGCTTTTTCTGGCTTTCTGGGTACTGCTGGTGGGTCGCAGGGTTACACTGTGAGGTGCTTGTTATATGGTACCCAGTCTCTGAAGATGCCATAAAGTTCCAATTCCTGTATGTGGGAGCCTCTGATGGCACCTTGTCCTGTTTCCTTCAGCTCAAGTTATTGTCATAGACACCTTTAAATGTCAGTATTGTGCCTAGGGGGTATCTGGTCCTGGTGTGCAGCGTGTGTGTGTGGAAGCAATACATTTAATCAAATGGTGTGGTCAGGGAATTGAGCCAGACAAGGTCTGTTTCCCAGTCATCCAGCTCCGCTCGTACCCAGAGCTGAACAGCCTCTGAACAGCAGGTCTGCAGGCCACACACCCCTCCATTTCCGTGTGCTCAACAGTGTTGAGAATCAAGAGAAAATAAAGGCTAAGCTATCGCGTTGGTAACAAGGGGTTAAGATTTTTTTTTCTAAATGTGAAGAGCCTGTAATATACTCTTGATATTCTGACCCATGATAGGAATTACTGTGTTTTTAATTTTCACTTCTATAAAAAAATAAATTAGTGGAGTCATTTTAAATCCAATTCTCAATTGTCGCATAATAGGAAAGAGTATCCACAATATACTCTCTTTTTTAAAAATTATTTTTCACTTTTTAAAATTCATATGCAGGGCTGGAGGGATGGCTCAGCGGTTAAGGCTCTTGCCTCCAGTGCCTAAGACCGCAGGTTCAATTCCCCAGGACCCACATAAGCCAGACCCACAAGGTGGTGACCCTGGTCTCCCTCTCTCTCTCTCTCTCTCTCTCTCTCTCTCTCTCTCTCTCTCTCTCTCTGTGCTTGAAAATGAATAAATAAAATATTTTTTAAAATTCATATGCAAATGTATTTACATAGATGATAGTCTTGTTTGTCCTTACCCCATCTCCATTTCCCTGAGGGTTCTTGGTGCTCACTGTGGGGTAGTTAGGGCCTCTGTTAGTTTTGGGGGGGTGTACCTCGGAACATTTCTACCCACCCTGTGGCTCTTGGAATCTTCCCACCTCCACTTCCACAGCAATCCCTGAGCTTGGGTGTGCTGGAAGTTTGTTTTTAGTGGTGAGTTCTCTGTAGCCTCTGTACTTTGGTTCTGAGCGCTCTCTAACTCTCTAAATGTTGTTCTGAACATTGTTTGACCCTTAGTTGCTGAACTGGTACCATCAGGAAGAATGGCTTCCCCTTGCTGCTGCCTAGGACATGAAAGAGAAGCCAGGATCACTCTAAGGCAAGGTTGCTTCCATGAAAATCATGAATTATTGGATCTGTTTATTTAAGAGATATCTATGTATATATATACTATATATATGTAGTGGTGACCACATAGCCCTCACCCTCCTCACCCTGCAGCGATTTCTCTTTAATGATAGATGGTGTTCACATACCACCCAAGGGCCTGATTATGCCCCTGGCCTTCAAGAAGCTACTATTGAGTTATATCAAAAAGTTTAATAAAGCATGAGAGGAAGATAAAGAATAATCAATCCCAGCACTCGGGAGACAGAGGTAGGAGGATCGCCATGAGTTCAAGGCCACCCTGAGACTACACAGTGAATTCCAGATCCGCCTGGACTAGAGCGAGACCCTACCTCAAAACAACAACAACAACAAAAAAAAACAAAAACAAAACAAAAAGAATCATGGGAAAATTGGCTGTTATTATGACCATAACTACAGGATTGTAAAATGTGAGTGAGGTTGCCCATGGGTTCCTTTGGGAAGCCTAAATCAGAAAAACAGCAGAAAGCAATAACTCAGCTGGCCACTTGGCCTGTCTCAAGTTCAGGTTGGTATTAGAGCAAGTGAGGGTTTCTCTAAATGTGGGTGCCTGTTAAGTGGGGAAGGAGCAGGGAGAGATGAGGACAGGAGAGGGTGGGGGAGGGCCAGAGATAAACTGGTTCTGGAACTCCCTTCATTCCAATACCTGCCCGGCCCATCCCCCAGACTCAGGCTAATGTCCACAGCCGACTTGGAGAATAGAGTCTGGAAGCCTCGGGCAGCTCCTGGCTGTCTGACCTGGACTCCCAACAACAGGAAGTGCTCTGGGTATGGAAGTCGGCCATGGGTGTGGTCTCCTGAGGCTTGCCCAGGGGTGATCACTGCAGGCAGATAGGCAGGTGGGAGGGCTTGGGTTCTAGGCAGTCATGTGCCAATAGGCTCACTGCGTTCTGCTCCCAGTCAGTCTCTATCACGTCTGATCACTTGCATTGTCACAAGCTTCCATGGATGACACATCACGTTTTTGGCACTGAGTGAGATGAGTAAGGTAAGGTCTTTATACTTGGAGTTCAAGTTCAGAGCAGAAGATGCATATATAAAGAAAATCCAACATGATAGGCCGAGGTGTATACTACATCCTTTCATTCCTAGGTGACTCTGGAAAGGAACTAAAGATCCCCCCACAAAAAAGTCAGGGGGCTGGGGGAAGGGAATGACTTCACAGAGGCTCAGGGATTTAGGTGGGGAGATAAAAAAGTGTACTTGGTGTCCCTTGTGCCACCAGTGAAATTCACACAAATGTACCCTAAGAAGAGTGGATTTCATGTGTGTTTTGTAACTCAGCATTTATAGAGGGACAGCAGATCTTAGGAGAAGGCAGGAAGTGCTGTCATGGTGTCATGGAGCAGCAGACACAGGACGCAGAAGCCGGTTCACGGGGGTCGTAGAGATGACAGATAGTGACAGGCAGAGCGGCCTATGCAAGGCTTCAGCATGGAGGCAGCTACACTGCTTGTCCCATGGGACAACTGAAGTCTCTGGAGGGTCCTAGCATGGGGTGGGGGTGTCTCATATGTGATACTCGGTCAGGAGACCAGAAGATGACCTGTGTTTCCTCCATGTGCTTTGGTCTTCGTGTGCTGATGTAACTCAAGTGGATAAGTTATAAAGAACAGGCACTTATTTCTCATAGTCTGGAGGCTGGGAGGTTCACGACCAGGATGCTGGGTGTGGGGAGAACAGCTCTTTAGTTCCAAGCGATCATTGTCCTCCAAAGTGGAGAATGCTGAGTGCCAACATGCTGACACCTGGGTAACTCTTTCAGGGTCCCAGTCACACTCTGAGGGAGGAGCCCCCCTGGCCTAACCTAATGCCTTCCTTCCTAAAGGCCCCCATCTCTTAATACTAAGTATCCTATGGGCTTAAGCTGAATTTTGGAGGGACACATTGAAGCCACAACACTTAAAATATAGACAATCCAAAAAGTGGCATTTTAGCTCAGTTAAGTGTGCATGGCATTCAGCAAGGCTTGGTGGTACAGGCCTACAATTCCAGTTACTCAGGAACTGAGACAGGAGGATTATAGTTTAAGGCCTACCTGGGCTACAGAGTGAGCTTAAAAAACAGTCTGGGAATAGTAGTGAGCTCTTGTTTCAAGATAACAAAGTAAAATTAGGGCTTAGGGTAGAGCTCAGTATAGAGCACTTGCCTAGCATGTATAAAGCCATAGGTACAATCCTCATTACCTCAAAAAAAAAGCCCATAAATTCAGTGATATTAATTGCATTCACAGTGCCAAGCTTCCAGCACTATCTCTAAAACCTTCCATGACATCACTCCAAACCAAAGTCCTGCACTAAGAAATGATACCTCTCCGCCACCCCCAACCTCTAATTCACTCTCTAAGATTTGCCCATTTTAGATATTTCATGTAAACGGAATCAGTCACTCCATGTTTTGCATCTGGCTTCTTTCACTTAACATGTTTGTGTTTTGTATTTAATTAGATTATTGAGCTCAGAGATTATTTTCTCATTGGAGAGGGTAGGGGGAAGGGGAAGGCAGCCTGGTGAAGTGAGATGTCAAGACTCATAATGGGCTGGCCTGACTGTCTCCAGGCATCCTGCACAGACGTCAGCTGTCCCTCGCATCTCTGGACTAGGCTTTGGATAGAAACAGTCAGAGGGCCTATGTCTCAACTGTACCCCATTGGGCCCGAGGGCTGGATATATGCCCCTCCCCTCACAGGTCTGCTGCACCCAGCATTTCATCTCCTACAGAAATGGACAAGGAATTTTTTAAAAATTGTAAAAAAAAAAAAAATAAGTGACCAAGAATTGCAAATGATGCAACCCAAGAAGTAAGGTTTAATTAGCCCTTGAACTGTGAGGCCTAATTGCATCCAGTGAGTTCTGACATTTCTAAGAATAATTAGGGAGCCGGCTGTCATATTTTACAAAGGCCCAATACTATGTGCACAAGTTCTGCTTGCTTTCCCCCAATCCAGACTGTCCAGAAACACCCAAAGGAGAATGAGCCCCAGTGCTAATTGCAGGTGCTTGGGCAGAAGTGTCATTTTTTGAAGAACTCTTCTTATTTCCTTTACAGTGAAATATTATCACCCTGTGTAAGGCATTGAAGTGAGTGGCAGAAAGGCTGGCACATTGAAAACCAGATGAAATGACTGACTATAATAATAGTTCACATTCACATGGAGCTTTCTGCCACCCAAGACTAGAACAAGTGTCACAAGAACCTATGAGGCAAGTGTAGTTTTTGTCCCTAATACTGAGGAAACTGAGGCACAGGTGACTGCATAAACTGTGAGGTGTCGGGCTCCACACTGGTGCTCTCTGTGATGGTGGTTTTGCTACTTGCCTCTCAGACACACCACCGAATTATGTTTCTATGTGATCAGCTTTCCTTGTATATATTAGCATTTCTTGTCAGAAAGCATTTAGTAATCAGACATAGCACCTGACCTGCTTCCTTGTCCTCTAAGAACTTAAGCAATTAAATCAATATATCTATAATATATTTGACTCATCTCATCATCAGGTGGTTATTACATAATTATTATATCATCACATAATACTTAGACTACGATATGATAATTATAATTATATCCCACCATCTTCATTCATTCACCAGATCCTGAGTGAGCATTTGTAGAAAGCTGTGTGTGAGAAACAGGTTAGAGATGGAGTTTCTTCAGAAGGAGATTATATTTTAGCTGAAGAAATGGCACGTATAATAATACAATAATATATATGACAAGATGATGTAGGTTGGATATCCCTTATCCTAAATGCATGGAAGTATTTCAGATTTGGGTTTTTTTTTTCAGATTCTTCGAATGATTGCATAGATTTTAGAAGCTGAACAGCCCTAATCCAAACTTCTACAATCTGAGGCACAGGGAGCAGACAGCCATGTGCAAAGCAGAACAGGGGTGCCCTCAGAAGAAACCTCCCACAGGCACCTGAATTTCCAGTCTCTGTTCTTCAAAAATAAAGTACTTGTTCTTTAAGTCATCTTGCCTGTGGAACTTTGGGATGACAGCCCTTTGGGGAAAAAAAAAGATTTGGTGACAGAAGATATGGGATAAAGGAAGGAAATGGGGCACATTTAGGACAGCTGCATATTCTTCGGTGGATAGTGGGGAGTCATGACAGGTTCCTGAGCAGATTCCATATGAACAGCAGTCTTCAGCAAGCTTCTCCTGATGATCTGGCCCATTCCTGGGATTATCCATCTGTGCCCAGAGCTGTACTGCCCATGTGACGTTATTACCATAGGTGTGTTCCAAGGAGCCCTCCATGAAAACATGAGAACCAGGTTAGACTGGGGAAGGAGCAGGAGAGCAGTGAGAAGCCCTTTAAGCCTCACTCCAATTCACCTGTGGGAGAGTCCCCTCCCCAGCCCAGGGCCCAGCCACAGACCACACAGGGCCTGCATTCCCGCTGCTTAGCTCCAATGGCCAGGATGCTCACGTGGTTGAACTTTACTTTCTGAGCTGGTATTAAGGGGACCATGCTTTCTATTTGTTTTAACTTATTAGAAACTTGGATATAAAAAATGAAAAGAAAAAAAAACAAGGCTGGAGAGTTGGCTTAGCTGTTAAGATGATTGCCTGCAAAGCCTAACGACCCTGGTTCAGTTCCCCAGATACACAAAGCCAGATACTAAAGTGTCCCATGCATCTGGAGTTCATTTGTAGTGGCTAGAGGCCCTGGTATGCCCATTCTCTCTGTGTACCTCCTTCTTCTGCTTGCAAATAAATAAAATACTTTAAAAAACAATAAAACATGCATCCATGGTAACAAGTCTTTCCTCAGTGGAGTAGGCAGAATAATGGTGTTTAAACATGTCTGTATCCTAATTCCTAGAACCTATGAATACATTATTACCCTGCAGATATAATGAAGTTCATTGCCTCGAGATTAACCTGGTTTATCTGAGATGCTCAATCTAATCATAAAGCTTCTTTCAAAAAAAGACTCCTATGCAAGTCATAGTCAGCATGAAATGTGACCATGGAAGGCTGGTCAGAGACACATAGCACTGCTGGCTACGAGATGGGGGAAGGGGCTATAAGCCAAGGAATGTGGGTGCCCTTGAGAATCTGAGAAGGTCAAGGAAGTGAGTGGATTGTTTTTGCTGGACCCTTCACAAAGGAACACAGGCCTGCTTGGTTTTAGCCCATGGAGACCCTTGTCAGAATTTTAACCTACAACTTGGCTGTTTTAACTCACTAGCCTAGCAGTGGTTTATTTTTAACACCAATAGGAAAGGAAGGCATCCTGTTTTCTATCAAACAAGCCAGACCTGGGCTTTTGCAGTGTATGCTGCTGGGGTTGGCTTCACAGGCTGCCATAGTTAGTTCCATGATGCTGGGATGACCATCCAACCAGTTTATAGGAGGAAGGGATTTATTTCCAGCTTACAGATCCAGGAGAAGTTCCATCCATGGCAGGAGAACCTGCTTCCATACAACCAAACAGAAACAACCAGATAGCCAGCAAAAACCAAAAGCAGCAAACACGAACCTGCAGCAAGCATGAACCTCACCAGAGCTCAAACCTCTCTGCGTACCTGGGCTGGAATTCAGATCACCCCTCAACAGATTTTTGGGCTGGACCCCAGGATCCACTCCCAGTGACATCTCCTCTAGCCAGGTGGACCCAAGCTATAAGCTTTAATAAAACACCCGAGTCTATGGGGGACATGCATTCAAATCACCACACAGGTCTTCCTGTTGTCTTGACTCTATGTGATAGACTCACTGGTCTTGTTTTCCTTCTAGATTTTAAGGTTCTTACATACAGACACTGAGTTCTTTACCTCAGCATCTCTAAGCCTAACGTAGAGCCTGCTGCATGGGATGAAGGGAATGCGTGGAAACCTAAAGCTGCACAGGCTTCCACGGGGACCTAACACAGGCATCAGAGCTCTTTTCAGACACACAGGGTCAAATTTGATGTCATCATTGATATATATATATGTGTGTGTGTGTGTGTGTGTGTGTGTGTGTGTGTGTGTGTGTGTCATTGTGTTGAATTGAATTACTGTTAAGTGTAACCATGACAACAAGAAATCTCATTCACATGGAGAGAATAATGAGTCATTCAGAGAACATCAGTGAAGGCCCAGCTTCCCAAGGAAACCTTTGTGGAGCTCCAGGCTCCTTTCATGAAGAATGCTCAACAGGGACTGTTCAAAACAGCTCATCCCCCTATGTGATGCCTTGAACTTGTCCTTCCAGAAAAGGCATGGAACCCAGAAACAAGGCTTCACTGAACACCCTCCTCCTGAAATTCTATTTATTTCTGGAAAGAAATGGGCATTCACAATTTTTCTCTGTTGAGTACAGATGGATTGTGGTTGCTTTCTAGAATGGCCGAACGTGGGTACAAAGAGTATGAGGAACATGGCCCCTTTCCCTTGTTGAGTCTTTCCAATGGTCAGGAGAAGAGGGTCTCTGGAAGCTGGTATAGGATCCAGCAAACGCCTTGCCAGCCAGGGTCTGCCCTTCTGTGGCCCTCTCCACAGTGAAGCCCTAACCAGGCCATTCTGCAGTCCTCTGCTGTTGTTGGGCGACCTAGTGACTTCAGGTTGATGCAGACAGCTGTCCCTAGAAGGGCTTCTGTCCCTCCCACTAGGAATTAACTGGGTTGAACTTGACCTACCTGGATAGCTGGTTGTCTTTGACCTGATACTGAAAGTTTCTCTCTCTCTTTCTCTTCATACCTCAAGCCCTACTCATTAGCTTTCAACCGTCTCACAACTGTTATCCCATTTCTAACCCTGACTTCAGGTAACAGATCCAACTATCCCCAGAGAAGCCTTTGAAAAGTTCCTTCCCAAGAGTTTCCCTTAGGGTTAGGCATTCCAAGAGATGACAGCTCCCACCAGTGATGTCTCCCTCACGAGACATTTTGCAGCTCCAGTGTGCATTTCCAGTTTAGGTGGGCTTTCTTTCTGCCTTCCTCAAGTTCCTGGCTCCTTGGAGCACGATACACCCCTGGGGACAGGTGATGGTGCTGAATTTGTCTCAGGGACCGAGAGAAGCAATCCATTCCCCTTCATAGCCTTGTAGTCATGTAGCAGGGCTTCGGGGGACACTGATGTGCCCTGGACAGTGGCAGATACAGATCAATCAAGTCCTAAGTAGTCAACAGGAAGTGGATGTTAGGATATGAGAGTTGGCTAGTTTCCTGACAATTTTTTTTTTGTCTTCTTGGATCATGTTTGAGTGATTCTGTGACTACAGGTCTCTGGTAGGAACATTTAAAAAAATCAAGAAATAATTAATGAATGACTAATATAGTTTATCTGCAATAGTTTAGTATGGTCAGGAAGGAAAAAAAAAGCCAGGTGGGCTGGCAGGAGCATTTAGAATAAGCCTTACACCATGACCTGCCATGCACCTGGTCACTGAGGGGGCTGGGCTGAGACTACAGCAGGAGCTCCAGGTCGGGTATTTCTATCTTCTTCATGGGTGGTAGGTCTATGGCAGTGAGAAGCCTCATTATTGGCAGCAAAGGAGAAGACTGTCAACCACTGGGGAGCAGAAAGGTGTCATTCAGTCCAAGTGGGGGAACTCTGACATTTATACTCGACTAGAGGTAACATATTGAGCTGGACATGGTGGTGCACACTGTGACCCAAACACTTGCCAAGCAGAAGAAGGAAGATTAAGAATTGAAGGCTAGCCTGTGCTACCTAGAAAAATTTCAAAGGAAAACAGAAAGCAGTGGCTTAGAAGCAACAGATAAAACTGGATGATGGACTCTCATCAACATGTTAAAACAGGGGTGGAAGCAGCTCAGAGGTAGCATTTTCCTGGAATGCACAGGCCCTGGGTCAATCCATAGTAGAAAATAAAGCAACAAAAACACAAACAAAGGGATAAAGGTAAATGAGCTACAAAAGAGATGGGGAAGATCAGAGGCCAGTTGGGTTGAGAAGTGAGAGGCCAGAAGATGCTTAGTTGGAGAGGAAAACCAGGAGTTGGGAAAGGGGAGAAGCAATGGCAAGTATTCATGGGAGGTCATGAATCTTTGGGAGCAAGAGGTGTTATTAAGTGAGGGAAGAATGCTAAATAGGGTGGCTTTTTGTTTGCAAAACATGAGTGAAGGAGAGTTTTCTGGGGGGGGGGTTAATCTCAAGTGACCAAGGATACTTCTTTCTTTAGTATTCCCTGTATTAGACACTTTGGCATAGCTGTGACCAAAATACCTGATGGAAATATTTATTTTCTTTTGTTATTTATTTATTTGAAAGCAGAGAGATGAGAGAGAGAGAGAGAGAGAGAGAGAGAGAGAGAGAGAGAGAGAGCGCATGAATGTGCCAGGGCCTCTAGCCACTGCAAACAAACTCCAGAAGCATGTGCCACTTTGTGCATCTGGCTCTACATGGGTACCGGGGAATCGAACCCCAGGCCATTAGGCTTTACAGGCAAAGCACCTTAACAGCTGAGTCATCTCTCCAGTCCTGTGATGAAGATTTTGAAGTCATATTCTCTGGTCTATCAGAAAACCAACAACAACCACCAGAGGCCATCCAGAGGTAATGGGGAATCGAACCTGGGTCATTAGTCTCTGGAGGAAAGTGCCTTAACTGCTGAGTCATATCTCCAGCCTGACAGAAATAATTTAAAGGAGAAAGGATTTCTTTAGACTCATGGTTTCAGAAGGTTCAGTGTATGGTGGCTGGGTTCCATGCGTGTGAGCAGACCATCATGGCAGTGGGAGTCTGTGGCTGAGAAGGTTCTTTGTAGGCAGAAAGCAGAGGTAGAACAATTAAAAGGAACCAGGGACAAGATTTCCAATAATCCCCATCTAGTGACCTACTTCCTCTGGATAAATCCTACCTCTTAAATTTTCCAGTGCCACCAACTGGAAACTAATCATTTACGACATAAATCTGTGAGGCACATTTCATATTTAAACCATAAAACCATGTGATGGCTGATCTCTGGTTGTCACCTTGAAAAGATTTAGAATCACCATGGAAACAAATTTCTGGTCATGTTTGTGAGGGATTTTCTAGGTTGGAGAACCCATCCTGACTCTGGCAGGCTGGGTTCCTGGACTGTATAAGAAGGAGAAAGCTAGCTGAGAATTCAGTATTCATTGCTTCTACTTCCTTCTTGCTGATGTGATGATGAGATGCAGGCTTTCTGTTCCTGCCGTGTTTTCTGGCATGATGGACTCTGCCTACCCTCTGGAACTGTAGGCCAGATTAAGCCCCTTTCCTTTTATAAGTTGCTTCTGGTTGGATATTTTGCCTGAGGAACAAGAAAGTTACTGACATACAATCACACCTCTATAGATTTTTTCACGACGGAGGTGACTGGACTTTTAATAGGTCCATAATACCTCTATGAGCCTTGCAAACAATGGGGTTTTTAATTGAAAAATATTTTCCTATCAAGTGGCACTATAATATATATATATGTATGTATTAATATCTACCCACTACTAACCTATGTAGAAGGAAAGAATAAATGAGATTTTTTAAGCCATTTTCTCTGAGCACAGTGACTCAGAGCTGTCTTTCAGGTGACTCATGTCCAAGGTAACTTTCTTGCTAATAATCCAGTCTTAGATAGAAACCATCAGGATGGTTCTTGTCGAAAGGAAGTCCATGGAGGTCTTTCCAGAGTGAAGTAGCATGTAGGCCAGTGAACTAAAGGGGAAAGACCTGATCTAAAAGCGAATGGTCCAATCCAGTTGCCTGGGGACCAGATGGAAGAAAAGGCCTCAGAAGGGGGAGCTTGCACATGTGTGCATGCACAACACTTCCTATTGGACAAGCCGATGCTACAAGAAAAAGGTCGGGACCTCCGGGGAAGATGGCTAACTAGCAGACATGCCGTACACCTTGGGAAATAAGGGCCAGGGTTTTCAGCAGGGATCCAGGTCGTGGACACAAGCTGCGGCCACACGCTGAATTCCAGGCACCTCCGAGCACAGGATCATCATGACTGGAAGCCGCCAGCGTTGACCAGCACTCGCAGGAGGCAGTGAGTCGTCCAGGCAGGCTGTGCCAGAATAGCTTCAGCCCACTGGCCACCTTAGGCTTTCATTCGGCTTTCCTTGTGTTTCGGTCCCCACCCTCCCGCCCTCTGTCTATCCCGCCCCTCCTGGGCACTTGCGTGTCTTTCTTTTTCAACTTTTTGTTGTGTTTTTTTATTTTATTTCTTATATTAATATTCTTTCTCCATCGGCCTCTGTCTGGAGCCCCTCCCCCCACCCTCCAGCCTCCAGCCATCTGCTCCATCCCTCCCCCTGGCTACGCACCTTTCTTGTTTATTTCCTTTCTCTTTCACCCTATGGATGGGGCCT
>PVHP010024824.1:0-24850 GCA_004024765.1 Zapus hudsonius
ATATCCTAGTACTCAGCCTGGTCTTCCTGGCCCAAGTGTGTTGTTACTGATGGGTCCACTTTACTCTTTGAGAAAGGATCTCTCCTGAGCCTGGAGCTAGGAAATCCTTGGGATCCTCTTATCGCTGTCTCCCTTGCACTGAGATTATGGGTTCATGCCATCCTGTCAGGCGTTTACATGGTGCTGGGGATCCAGCGAGGCTCCAGATGCCAGGAGAGAGGCAGGGAGCATATCCATTCTCCCCGGGCGTCGGAAGGAACAGCTGTGTTGCACCTTGACCTTGGACTTCTGGCCCCACACTGAGCTGCTAGATTCTGATATTTAGGCCACCAGCTTGTGACTGTTCTTCAGGAGACTAGAAGTGCACCCCATGGTGCCCTCCTGTCAGCAAGGCCTGGGACTTGCAGCCGCTCCAAGCCACCCTTGGGAGCCCTGCAGTTTGCTGATACCACACAGTGATGAACTGCTGGGGGAGCCGCCAAGGGCTGGAGGCAAGTCTGGTCCAGCAGAGCCTCGTCCATGGACTTGGGCCCCTGAACACCTGGTTCATATCCCATGCCCACTACTGGCTGGTTTTCTCCGTGGTAAAGGTTAAATTTAACATTGAAATAAAAAGGCATCACGAATGGGAAGTGGATGGATATATAGATGCTCCTCCTCCTCCTTTTCTTCTTCCTCTTCTTCCTCCTCTTCCTCCTCCTCCTCTCTCTCTCCCTGCCCTTCTCTTGTCTCTTCTACACATCTTCTCTTCCTCATCTTCCTCTTTTCCCCTCAGTTTTCTGTTTTGCCCCTTGAGAATTAGTTAGACACTTTGGGGAGGGTTTTTTTTTTGTTTTGTTTTTTGTTTGTTTTTGTTTTTTTGCTAACATCAAGACTCCAGGGAATAGAGGAGATACGGTAAAAAGGTATCCCGGCCCGGGTGTGCTGAGCACACCTTTAATCCCAGCCCTCAGGAGGCAGAGGTAAGAGGAACGTTGTGAGTTCAAGGCCAGCCTGGAGCTATAGAGTGAGTTCCAGGTCAGCCTGGGCTAAAAGTGAGACCCTGTGTTGAAGAAAAAAAAATGGTATTGTGGGGGCCAGGGCTGTAGCACAGTTGGGAAAGTGATTTTGCCTAACATGCACGAAGTCCTGAGTTCAATCCCCAGCATCACATACACCAAGCATGGTGGCTCATACCTGTACACTCAGCACTTAGAAGGTAGACGCAGGTGGATCAGGAGTTCAAGGTCAGGGAGCCTGAGGTGCCTCATTCAGTAAAATGCCTGCCTCCTAAGCATGAGAACCTGAGTTCCAATCCCAGTACCCACGTAGAAATGGCAGGTGTGGCGGCATGTGCCTATAATCCCTGAGCTGGGGAGGCAGAGACAGGTGGATTCCCCAGAGCTCACTGGCCATTCTGTCAGACCTAATTCAGGCCAGTGAGAGACTGTCTCAAAAAAGAGATGAATGGGCCAGGTGTGGTGGTGCATGCCTTTAACTCCAGCACTTGGGAGGCAGGAGGATCACTTTGAGTTCAAGGCCAGCCTGGGACTACAGAGTGAGTTCCAGATTAGCCTGGCTAGAGTGAGACCCTATCTTTAAAAAAAACAGAACAAAAGAGAGAGAGAGAGATGGAAGGTATTCATAAGGTGACACCTGAGGTTAAATTCTGGCTTCCACAATGTGCACACATATGAACACACATACACACATGCATTTGCATGTGGAAAAACCTAAAACATTTGAGACCCACCTGGGATCCATGTGACTCTGTCTCAAAACAAACAGGCAAGGTATCTCAGTGGTTAGCTGTCCTTCCTGCACAAGCATGAGGGCCTGGGGGGACCTGAGACCCCAAGTCTATCTCAAGAACCCATGTAAACATAAACAGCTGGACGTGTTTATGCAATCTGTAACTCCAGTCCTGTGGGGAGCTGAGGCCCGAGGACCAGTAAGAGACGGGTGGGTGATGGTGGGGACACCTGCTCTTTTCCTCCGCTGGCACATACATGTGCACACATCACACACACAAACCCCAGATATCACTCTGCACACGCAAAAACAAGCACTATGTAAATCATAATAAAAATGGCTCATGGCCCTGTCATCTGGCTTGGTGAGCTGATGGGCCATCATATCTTGTATCTATGGGCCTCCTCCAAGGAGAGATGGTGACTGTAGGCAGAAGGGTGGGAGCCAGGCTCTCTCTCTCTCCCTCCCTCCCTCCCTCCCTCCCTCCTCCCTCCTTCCAGACTCAGATCTGAAAAGCCCCCTTGTCTCCCAGGTGCTACGAGGCCCTGTGTCACATGAGAGAACTCTGTGGTACCCCAGAGTCTTCCCAACTGGTTAAGCCCCACTTCTCACCTGTCAGTTCACACCTGAGTCCCACTGGGCTCTCACGGCTCTCCCTGTTCACACTCTGCAGAGCAACGATGCCTCAGGGAACACTTGGAACTGGTTGTACTTCATCCCCCTCATCATCATCGGCTCTTTTTTTATGCTGAACCTCGTGCTGGGTGTGCTGTCTGGGTAAGTCTCCCCCGTCCCCTCCTCTCCCCCACACCAGCTTATAAACTGCTTCCTTTGCACTCGGCAGCCATGAACACATTGCACAGGCTTTGAACTACCTGGGGCAGCCTAGGGGCTTGTGGGGTTATTTTTGAAATGATTTTCTTTTTTATTTATTACTAGCAAGCAGAGAGAGATAGAAGAGAGACAGACAGAGAATGTCTACTCAAGGGCCTCCAACCATGCAAATGAACTCCAGATGTAGGCGCCACCCTGGGCATCTGGCCCTTTGTGGGCACTGGGGAATCAAACCCGGGTCTCCAGCCCTGTGGGGGGTTTTTTAACTAGAAAGTCACAGCATGCAAACCCAGGTGTGCTGGTGTGCACCCGTGATCTCAGCCCTTAGGAGGCTGAAGAGTGAAGAATGGGAGTTCAAGGCTAGACCAGGCTACTACAAAGGGAGGTCCAAGGCAGCCCAGGCTATGTCACAAAAACATCTAAAATAATAATAAGTCTGTGCAGAGTGGCTGGGAATATTAGCACTCCGATGGCTGAGGCAGGAGGATTGCCACAAGTTCAAGCAGCCCACACTTGGGCTATATAGTGAACTGCAGACCAACCTGAACTAAGAGTAAGAGCCTACCTCAAAAAAAAGAGAGAAAACACAGTGTACTATGAAAAATGCATGTTCCTGGGCTGGAGAGTTGGCTCAGCAATTAAGGCGCTTGCCTGCAAAGCCTGATGAGCCAGGGTTCGATTCCCCAGTAACCATGTAAAGCCAGATGCATGAAGTAGCGCATGCATCTGGAGTTCGTTTGCAGCAGCTAGAGACCTTGGCATGGCCATTCTGTCTCCTTCCTTGCAAATAAGTAAATAAAAAAAAAAGAATGTGTTTTCCTGATACAAATGGCCCTTCTGCCCATTTTTTTTTTTTACTGAATTATAAAAGGACTTCGTGTTTGGCACCATAAGAATTACAAGGGCTTGTTTGGTGGCTCCGGGATGCCATCAGCAACCCCAGACCCTTCCAGGCTTCCACTCAGACATCCTTACTATGGTCTCAAGAAGGCTGCCTGATGTGCACAAGATGGTGGCCCAAAAAGGAAGAGGAAGAGGAGAAGCAGGAAGAGGCGGGGCCTACATCAGGGAAGTAGCCTCAGAGAGAGTCTCATTGGCCTGAGAACTGGAAACATGTTTTAGCCAGGAAGGTATTCTGCAAGCCCTTTCTCTCCAGTTGGCAAGTTTGTGTTGCTGGCTGGGGTAGATCCTTCAAGATTATGGTCTCTCCCATTTGCTCTCCAAAAACCCTCACGCGGCCACTGGCATTGCTTTTGCTTTCTTTAATTCCTTTCTTTCCCTTTCCTTCCTTCCTTCCTTCCTCCCTCCCTTGCTTCCTTCCTCCCTTCTTTCCTTCCTTCATTCTTTTTTGTTTGTTTGTTTGTTTTTTGTTTTTCGAGGTAGGGTCTCGCTCTAGCCCAGGCTGACCTGGAATTCACTCTGTAGTCTCAGGGTGGCCTTGAACTCATGGCGATCCTCCTACCTCTGCCTCCCAAGTGCTGGGATTAAAGGCGTGTGCCACCACGCTCGGCCCTTCCTTCCTTCCTTCTTTTCTTCCTTCCTTCCATCCTTCCTCCCTCCCTCCCTCCCTTCCTTCCTTCCTTCCTTTCTTGTTGTTTTTCAAGGTAGGTTCTCACTCTAGCCCAGGCTGACCTGGGATTCACTATATAATTTCAGGGTAGCCTTGAATTCACAGCTATCCTCCTACTTCTGCCTCCCAAGTGCTGGGATTAAAGGTGTGTGCCACCACATCTGGCTTCTTTCTTTCCTTTGTTTTTTTTTTTTTCTGACAGAGTCTTATATAGCCCAGGCTGGCCTCAAACTAGCCAAGGATAACCTTGAACTACTGACCATGCCTCCACCTCCCGAGTGCTAGGATGCCAGGCTGGTGTGCCACCTTGCTGGGGAGCAAACCCAGGCGTCCTGCGCTTGCTTGCCAAGCAAGCCGAGAGAGCCACCTCTCCAGCTCACCCCTTGGCTCCCTTGTGTTTCTGCAGGGAATTTGCCAAGGAAAGGGAGCGGGTGGAGAACCGGCGGGCTTTCCTGAAGCTGAGGCGACAGCAGCAGATCGAACGAGAACTCAATGGGTACATGGAGTGGATCTCAAAAGCAGGTGAGGTCTTTCCATCCTCGAGCCCAGGAGCGGAGATCTTAGGCCTTCGGAGAGAGATGGGGGGCTGAGATGGAAGGAGGATGAAGACCCAAACCATTGGACCCTAAAAATCCAGATTAGAGCTGAGTTTAATGGTCCACACCCCTGTAATTCCAGCAGGGTGAAGCAGGAGAGAGTGAAGATCATAAATTCCAAGGCCAGTGAGACTCTGTCTCTCTCTGTCTCTCTGTCTCTCTCTGTCTCTCTCTCTGTCTCTCTCTCTTTTTCTCTCTCTCAAAAAAAAAAAGAAGGGAAGGGGGAAACAGGGTAGTGAGCAGGGAACAGAGTCAGGGTGGGCAGGGAAGGTCTCCCTGAATTAATTAAGTCTGAACACAGACCTAAAGGGAAAGAAAATGAGAACACACTTCCCACCTGTGCTGCCTCCCAAAGGTCCCCCCTCCTCTCAGGGAAAATCGGAGTGGAGGGGTGCAGAGAAAAGCAAGTGCAAAGGCCCTGGGGCAGGAGTGTGCAGAGCCAGCAAGGAAGCTGTAATTGGAGCAGAATAACAAAGGGAGAGAGAGATGGGCGGACAGGGAGGTGAGAGGCGTATTCCTTCGCTCTGTGCTATAACGTAATACCTAAGGCAGGCAAACGTGAAGAAAGGAGGGTTAGAAAACTCAAGGCTCTCTGGGTGACTGAGGCTAAGAGGGAAGGATTACATTATCAGACAGGAAGTGGGAGCAAGTCAAGTTCTTACAAGTGCCCTCATCTCTCACCTCACCCTGCCTCTTAAAGGTCTCCCCACCTCCCAACACCGCCACACTGGGGGCTGAACCTCTCATTGGGAACCCAGTGGGGGCAAACCATATCTACAGGATGGCAGATCTTACTGCTACTCATGCTGGGGAGGGGCTGGAGGCGGGAGCCAGACGACATGCACCTGCGTGGGTGGCTGGGGGAGAGTGGGGTGGCCTGCCAGACCCTTCTTCCTGCATGTCCCCTGGGAAGTCCTCCACACACAGCTAACTCGGCCCTTCCTCCACAGAGGAGGTGATCCTCGCCGAGGATGAGACAGATGTGGAGCAGAGGCACCCCTTTGATGGTAACTGTTCTCATGCCAGCCCGGGTGGGCCCCAGGGGAGGGGGTTGACTTGCTTCTGAAGGGCATGGACCTCGGGGTCCAGCCATGCTGGGAGCAGACGTGAGACACGGGTTGCTCAGGAAGGTTTGGGGAATGGAGGAGGGGGTGTCTTGGATCTCTGGGCAAGGTTCCCCCCTTTTGTCCACAACCATGTGTCTGTCAAGCCTCAGATTTATCCCTTAGCTTTTGGTCTTTACAGTGGGAATAATAAAGAGCTCCTCTTTATTCAAGACACACCCACCATGGATGCTTAAAAACATGGATAGTACCAATCCTATATGTATATGTAATGTGTTTCTGTGGTTAGTTTAATTTCTTTGGTGGAGTAGAGAATTCAAGGCAGGGTGTCACTGTAATGCAGGCTGGCCTCAAACTCACAGTGATCCTCCTACCTCAGCCTCCCGAGGGCTGGAACTACAGGTGTGTGCCACCACACTGGGCTAAGTTTATTTTGTTTTATTTGTTTTGTTTTGTTTTGTTTTTTGAGGTTGGGTCTTGCTGTAGCCCAGGCTGACCTGGAATTCATTATGTAAGCTCAAACTCACAGTAATCCTTCCTCTGCCTCCCACCACCCCCAGCAAGTTTAATCTTTGAACTAGGCACAATAAGAGATTAATTATAGCAACTTGAGATAGTAAAGCAATTCGAACAATAGGAGGCTAGAGAGGTGTCTCCATGAGTTTAGTTCTTGCCTCACGAGCATGAGGACCCGAGTTTGAGTCCAAGTCAAAATGCCAGGTGTGGTGGAGTTGTGACCCCTGAGCTGGGGAGGTGGAGACAGGCGCGTCCCTGTGGCTCGCTGGCCAGTCTAGTCTAACTGGTGAGCCCCAGGCAAGTGAGAGACCCTGTCTTTAAAAAGGGCTGGAGAGATGGCTCAGTGGTTAAAGGCACTTGCTTGCAAAGCCTGCTGGCCTAGGTTTGATTTCTCAGCACCCATGTGAAGCCAGATGCACAATGTGGTGCTCACATCTGTAGTTTTTTTGCAGCACCAAGAGGCCCTGGTGTGCCCAAACTCACTCATTCATTCATTCATTCGTTCATATTCCCTTTCTCTAATGCAAATATATATGTATATATAGTTGTCCTCTGGCTACACACACACACACACACACACACACACACACACACACCAATAGACTGTAACAAAAAACAGTCTGAAGTCAGGTGTGGTGGCATACACCTTTAATCCCAGCACTTGGGAAGCTGAGGCAGGAGAATTGCCATAAATTCAAGGCCAGCCTGAGCCACAGAGTTCTAGGTCAGCCTGAGCTAGAGTGAGACCCTACCTCTAAAAACAACAACAACAAGAAAGTAGTCTAAAGTTTATTACTTCCAGAATGTTCCATTTAATATTTTCAGGAGTAGGTAACTGAAATCTCAAAATGTGAAGCATGCAGCTGGAGGGACACCATCCCTGCCTTATGGGGTTGGTTTGTGGCAGGTCAGATGCCTGGGACCCCACCAGACACATACAGGCTTTGTGCTATTTATGGTTTCTAGATAAATAAAAACATTAATAAACGGTGTTACATTTAATATAACACTAATAAACAATCCCACCAAGTACCCTTCTGTCATGTCATGCATGAGGAATTTAGCAAGAGACAGCCATGAGTTTTGACTGAAAAACAGCATGTGTTCAGTTCAGACCTGTCATCCCAGTACTCAGGAGGCTGAGGAGTTCCAGGCCAGCCTGGGATACACGGTGAGACTAAAAACTTCAAAAGTAAAATATAGGAGAAAAAGAAAGTGCCACGTGTGAGAAGGACAGCAAGGAGCTGAGGCTCTGTTCCAGTTAACTGCTGGGTGGGTACAGTGACTGCCCCCTTGGGACATCGAGTATGGGGGGAGGAAGTATTACAGTAGTTCTGTAAGCCCCAAAGACCCTGGGGCCTGGGAACCAGCTGGCTGCAGGGAGTCAAGGGGTGGACGATATCGAATAGTCAGTCATTTGCGGATGATCACACTAGCAAACTCATACAGGGGCTTTGTCCTGATAAACCCATCGGAAGTTGAGAATCAGAAACTGGAAATGCATTTAGTACCCTTTAAAGAAGCCCATCAGAAAGTTTTTAAAAATTCAAAGCTACACACTTAATAATGAGGCTACATCCCAAAAAAAATCCATAAACAAACCATAAACATTAGCATCGGTACAGAAACACAGGTATGAGCGGTAGGCATGGCGAGCACACCTGTAACCCAGCACTTAGGAGGCTGAGGCAGGAAGAGCAGGCAGACCATCCTCAACCACACAGCAAGTTCCAGGCCAGCCTGACTCTATAATACCCTGTCTCAAAAAAAAAAGTATTTATCTTGGGCTGAGAGATGGCTCAGTGGTTAAGGCGCTTGCCTGCAAAACCTAAGAACAGGAGTTCAATTCCCCAGCACCCATGTAAAGCCAGATAGACAAAGTGGCACATGCATCTGGAGCGCATTTGCAGTGGACAGAGGCCCTGGCACACCCATTCTCTCTGTCTGTCTCTCTTCTTTCTATCTCTGCTTGCAAACACAATATTTTTTAAAATGTATACTATCCTAAGTAGACACACTGTTAAAGTTAGGGACAGAAATATCTTCTTGCACGTTAGGAAGGTTGATGGCTGTGACTGAAAATTCCTAGGGTTAGGAGATAAGGGAACCAGGGTTATTCTCCAGGTTCACGTTTATAAATGAACTCGGAAGAATCCCAGCTCAGCAGGTGGAGGGATGACTCGGAGTTAAATGCACCTGCTGTGTGAGCCTGACGCACAGAGTGTGGGTTCCCGGAACCCATGGAGAGCTGATGTGAGGATCGCACGCATCCGTGCCAGGCAGGCAGGAGAGGTGTTCACAGGGACTTCGAGAGAGACCATGCCTCAAACGGGATGGAGGATGAGGACCAACAGCGAGCTTGACATGCTGTGGTGCGCACACACACACACACACACACACACACACACACACACACACATTCCACACCCACACATACACATACACACACTCTCACCCCTACCCACACACATACTCCACACCCCCACACACATATAATCATGGCCCAGAGCTCTGTGGTTGAGCACTTGCCTAGCATACCAGAGGGCCTGGGTTAGATTCTTCAGGTGAGAGAGAGAGAGGGAGAAAGAGAAAGAAAGAGAGAGGGGGGATGGGAGCCGAGGGATACAGAAAGGCAATAGGGAGTCAAATATGAGCAAAGCACAAGTACGTATGCATATATATATAACTTATATCCTAATAAATCCCATTGTTTTGCACACAAACTAAAAAACAATTACTAAGAATGCTGGGCATGGTAGCAGGTGTCTTTAATCCCAGCACTCAGGAGGCAGAGGTAGGAGGATGGCTATGAGTTCGAGGCCTCCCTGAGACTACATAGTGAATTCCAAGACCCAGCCTTGAAAAAACAAATAATAACAATAATAAAAGATAATGGAATATCAAAAAGAAAGACAGCCAGGCGTGGTGGCACACACCTTTAATCCCAGCACTCGGGAGGCAGAGGTAGGAGGATCGCCATGAGTTTGAGGCCACCCTGAGATTACATAGTGAATTCCAGGTCAGCCTGGGCTAGAGTGAGACCCTACCTCGAAAAACCAAAAGCAAACAAACCAAAGACTCCCAGTTCTTTCATATTTTGCCCCTGAGGTGTTCCAGCAGGGGGTGTGAACCCACTGCCCTGCCCTTGGAGAGGGAGCCCCACACTGCAGTCTCGGCCTGCCCAGTACGTGGGAGGGGAGAGGCTAGCTGACTGGCCAGTCCATGGACGGTCCAGGCTGTGGTTCTTGTCTGGACCCCTTAAAGCAACCCTGACCGCTAAGGGTCATTGTTACAAAGAAAGGTAATGTCTTCTTCTCCTGCTGCGTTTCCATTGTTGGAGCTCTGCGGAGAGCCACGATCAAGAAGAGTAAGACAGACTTGCTCAACCCCGAGGAGGCCGAGGAGCAGCTGGCCGACATCGCCTCTGTGGGTGAGTCCCCAGGGATGGGCTGGGAGAGGGTCTCCACGCGGTTCTCACCGCTGTGTCCTGGGGACGAGTGTTCCTGCCTTCTAGTGTCATCACTGACATGAAGCAAATGACCCCTTACCTCTCTTCTTTTAAAATATCTTATGGGGTTGGAGAGATGGCTTAGAGGTTAAGGCCTTTGCCTGCAAAGCGGAAGGACCCGAGTTCCATTCCCCAGGACCCACATAAGCACAAGGTGGCGCATGTGTCTGGAGTTCCTTTGCAGTGGCTGGAGGCCCTGGTGCACCCATTCTCTCTCTGTGTCTGCCTCTTTCTCTCTCTCTCTTAAATAAGTAAAATATTTTAAAATATATTTTCTTTATTAGAGAGGGGGCAGATCCAGAGCCTCCAGCCACTGCAAATGAATCCCAGGCACACACTCCACCTTGTGCACTGGGGAACTGAACCTGGGTCCTCAGGCTTTGCAGGCATCTCTCCAGCCCCCATAGATATCTTGATTGGCAGTATTCATCTGAGCTTTAGATAACAAACTCAGAACCTGGCTCAGGTAACACTGACTGGATCCATTAAACTTGAGCTTCCCAATCCAAAATGCTTGGATTGGACCAGAACTGTTTCGGATTCCAGATGTTAACAGATTTGGAACTATTTCCAGGAACATCATGACAAGTCTAAAGACAAAATATGTTTGCTTCATAAGCACCTAGCCTATGGGTAATTTTGCCACAATATTAGTAATGTTTCATTGTGGCATTCTGTGGGTGCTCAAAACATTTTAGGCTTTGGATTTGGGATTTTAGGATTGGGGACGACCCCCTGTGATCATTTGGGGAGTGTTTACGGGGACAGTGAGGGCTCCTCTTACTGGTTGTCCATTGGGAACAAGACAGAGGCAGAACTCCTATCTGAAAACTTACCTTCCCGCAGTGAGAACAGATATTAAACAAAATTAGGCAAACAGACCCAAAAGCATAATGGAGTTGCCACCTCTGGAAGGTGAGGCATGGTCACAGAAGGCGTCTAAGAGATGCCGTCCAAGTTGAGAACAGAGGCTAGGGCTGTGATGGCAGAAATGCCTACGTGAAAGGTGGCTGCCACTTAGTCCTTGGCCACTGGGCTAAACTTTGAAGGTTGTGGGGACATTTCAGAGAGAGGAGAGGCACAGAGGGAAGAGCTGACAGGCATGCGCACTCGCGTGCACACACACCTTTCTGATCTTCAGGAACATTTTATGCGAGAATGTGCCCTGCCTCACATCCTCTGCTCTGAGCATCTCCCCTGGCCCCAGGGTGGCTCTCATCTCTCTGTCCTGTGGCTCTGTGCACAGCGTAGGCCTCCGTTCCAGTTTTTCCTTTCTCAAGGGAGCTTGCTGAGTGCATTCATGTGCAATTACTCCCCCCACCCTTTGGGTGACTCCCTAGGGGACAATTATAGGATCAAAGATACGGACCATGGTCCCACTCATTATTCACTGAGCCACTCTGAGTTTTAAACGTGCCAAGGACACACATCTGCCTGGATTCCTCTCCCTGACTGTCACAAAGGGCCTTTGTAATAAGGCTTCAGAGTTTGTTTTCATTTGCATTATTTTTGTTTATTTTTGGTTTTCTGAGGCAGAGTTTGACTCTAGCCCACACAGACCTGGAACTCGCTCTGTTACCCAGGCTGAATCACTGGGATCCTCCTGCCTCAGACGCCTGAGCGCGGGGATTAAAGATGTGAGCCGCTGTGCCTGACTCAGCATCGCATTTTTAATTTCTAGCCAAAATTTTCTTTTCCTCAAATGACAAACTAACTCTGTACTTGAGGGCTATGATGGTTTGATCCAGGTGTCCCCCACAAACGTATGTTTGAATGCTTGATCTCCAGCTGATGGCAGTTTTGGAATTGGAGCCTTGTTGGGGGCAGGCTTATGAGGTTCTAGCCAGCTTCCCCTTGCCAGTGTTTGGCACGCTCTCCTGCTGCTGTTGTCCACCTGATGGTGGCCAGGAGGTGATGTCCACTTTCTGCTCACGTCATCATTTTCCCTGCCATGATGGAGCTTCCCCTTGAGTCTGTACGCCAAAATAAACCCTTTCTTCAAAAGCTGCCTTTGCTTGGGTTCTTGGTTCAACAATGAGGTTAACTATATCCATGGGCATATAGGTTTATGTCCTTCAAACAGGCGTCGAGAGTGTCTATTTATGCATTTGATTAATGATGTCTCATTCCATTTTTATTCCGATTGTTTTGGCATATGTGTGTGGTGTCTGCAGATACGCTCCCAGACCCATAGAGGCCAGAGAGCACGCTGTCCCTCCTCTGTTTCTCATTTGTGTATTCCCATGAGACAGAGTCTCTCTGAACATGGGGCTACAGTTTTCACAGGCCCCAGCGATTCTCTGGTTGAAGATGTGCAGGGCCACACCCAGCTGTTTCTGTGGGTGCTGGGGAAAGTGTCCCCGGCCCTCTGGGGCCTCAGGCTTGCAGCGAGCACACACTCTTACCTGCTGAACCATCTGCCCAGCCCATCTACTTTTTAATGTTTTCTTATGTTTTCATAGGAAATTTTTTTTTTGATTTTTCAAGGTAGGGTCGCACTGTAGCCCAGGATGACCTGGAGTTCACTATGTCGTCCTAGGCTGACCTCAAACTCACAGCGATCCTCCTCCCTCTGCCTCCCGAGTGCTGGGATTAAAGGCGTGAGCCTACGTTTTTGTTGTCGGTAGTTAATACCATGTTGATTGAATGCTAAGAACTTCCAAAAAATAAAGAGGGCCAAGGAGATGGCTCAGCAGAGAAAGGCACTTGTAGGCAAAGCCTGCTGGGTTATGTTCAGTTCCTTGGCTCCCATAAAGCCCTGCGCACCAGGCTCGTCTGACCTATCTCAGAGAGGTTGGGACACAGACAGCTCCTCAGACTTCCATGTATTACATAGGAAATAAATATTTTTAAAAATATATTAATAAGAAAACAGGTGGGGTCCCATATTGAGATTTTTAAATTTTTCACAACAAGAATGACAATGTTGGTCAGTTTTCCATTCTTGTGACAAAGATAACAGCCTGATAAGGGGAAAAGGTTTGTTTTGGCTCTTAGTTCAAAGGTTTCAGTCCATTGTCACTCATTGCCGATGGCTCTGGGCCTGTGGTCAGAGCGTCATGATGGAGGCCCCCGGACTGTGGTCAGTTGGAGGTCACAGTGGAAGAACTAGAACTAAAAGAAGACATTAAAGGGAGGGGCCAGCACATTAGGAGCACCACAATGAAGCTTAGAATACAGTAGGTGCTCTATAATTGCTTAGGAGCAAAAGTAAGTGTAGACAAAGGATATGTGTACACCTGTCATCCAGCACTTGGGAAGTTGAGGCAGGATCATGAATTCAAAGCCAGCCTGGGCTAATGACAAGTTTTCTATCAGCCTTGGCTTCTTGAAGAAAAAGAAAGATAAAATGAGATATCCATGGAAACCCAGGGGCCTGGCCACCCCAATCCTGGAGGCTTTCTGAGTTTGCGCAGTGCAGCCTCCCGCTGTGGCCTGCCCCGTGCAGGACATCTGGATGTCCTCCTCTGGATTTCCCTGTGGTGTGACCCCCAGAGGCATCTGGAGTGGCAGATGGGGAAAGCTGGCTCCAGCCACAGAGAGCCATCCGACGTGCTCCTTGGTTACTTCCACTTCTGTTCTTGACGGTGACATTGTCTTCTAGAAATCTCCATCTCCACCAAGCCATTGCCCAAGGCTCCTTGGCCCCGTCCACTCTGCACCTGGGCAGCGTGCTGTCCCCCCTGGAAACTAACGCCCTCCTCCATCCTGTCTCCGGCAGGGTCCCCCTTCGCCCGAGCCAGCATCAAAAGTGCCAAGCTGGAGAACTCGACTTTTTTTCACAAAAAGGAGAGGAGGTTGAGGTTCTACATCCGCCGCATAGTCAAAACTCAGGCCTTCTACTGGACCGTGCTCAGTCTGGTAGCCCTCAACACGCTGTGCGTCGCCATAGTGCACTACAACCAGCCCGACTGGCTCTCGGACTTCCTCTGTGAGTACCTCCCGACCCCCAGCTCGGCTGCCCCAGTGAGCGCGCCCAGGAAGGTAGAGGTGGCACGAGAAAGGGTTCCTGGGCAGGTGGGCAGGTGTAAGCCTGGCACCTGCGTCTGCTCGGCTCTGGTGAGGATCTCACGGTAATGAGGTGGCAAAGGCCAGAGCACGTAGGGGAGCAGCTCACACCCGAAGGCAAGAGAGAAAGGGACAGAAAGACAAGACTCGGAAGACTGAGGTAGGAGGATTGCCCTGTGTTCAAGGCCAGCCTGAGCTACATAGTGCCTTCCAGGTCAGCCTGGGCTACCAGAGTGAGACCCAACTTCAAAAATAGTAAATTAATTAATTTTGAAAAAAGAAAGAAAGAAGCACATGCCTTTAATCTTGATACTCGGGAGGCAGAGGTAGGAGGATCACTGTGAGTTTGAGGCCACCCTGAGACTACAGAGTGAATTCCAGGTCAGCCTAAGCTAGAGTGAGACCAAAAAAGACAGAGAGAGAGAGAGATAGAGATAGATAGATAGATAGATAGAGAGAGAGAGAAAGAGAGAGAGAGAGAGGGAGACAGAGACAGAGACAATCAGAAAGACAGACAAAGAGACAAACAGAAAAATAGAGAGAGACTCCTACAGTCTTTGAAGACACACCCCTAATAGCCCAAGACCCTCCTCATGGCCCCACACCGTCTCCCCATGCACCAGCCTGAGGTCCAAGCCTTCCATTCCATGAAACTTTAAAGGGACATAGTATATATCCAAACCTCGTCCAGCTACAAGCCGAATTCAGGCTATATTGTCTCCAAGAGACTCTGGTGGTGGGGTGGGCAGAGTAGAAGTGAGATGGACAGACACACAGACAGACTACAACTGATCACCACAGAAAGAGGAGAGATGCCGAGTTCTTGTTGACAGTTCTGAAAATGGTCAAATCGTTGATAGTTAAGAGGTGGGTGCCTTAGAAGCAGGAAGCGCCTTATGGTGTCCCCATTTCTCCATTTTTTTCCAGTACTGGGGCTGGAACCCAGGGCCTGGCAAGCGTCCTGCCATTGAGCCGCATCTGGGCCTTCTCTTCTCTGATACCCTGCCATCTCTTCATTCAAACTTTTCCCTCTGTTTTCCTTCCCTGTCCTTTTTGCCTTCCTTATGTCTGGAACTTATTTCGAGAATATTCCCCCAACAAGTACAAGAGCATCTCGCTCTCGCCATGAGTACCAAGACCCTCGAGGCTGCATCCTCCGGGCCTAATCCTAGACTAGGGGATTTAGCTGAAGAGAACATGGCAGTTGAGGGTCAGGTGGGAGTGCGGAGGGGCATTCAGGGGGGGAGCCCTCTGACAGAATTGGAAAGGAAAGCTCTCCAAGGGTCAACAAGAAGTGGGTGGGGCCAGGAGCAAGAGGACACCCCGCCTATGACTTTGGGCTCCCCTACAACTTTCTTGGCCTCTGGCTGCATCCTCCTGGATCTGCTGGCAGGTCTGACCTGTGTACCGTCCTCCTGACCTGGTTCCAAAGTAGCCTAGGACAGCCACAATAGACGGCCAAGTCTTTACCTAAAAATGCCAGGAGTCTACTGCAGGACAACCTTCATGGTTCCCTGTCATGCTGACTGATCCCCCCAGGACACCCCCAAGGGGCCAGTTCTCCCCCTCAGTAGCCTGACCCAATTCCAACCTCCATAATTGTGGTCGGTTCCTCTGGAGACCATAAACTAGGTCTCTTCTTGGTCTGACCTCTTCCCACAAACTATTTTTAATCTCCTAGTTTCTATCTATTAATTGTCTTGCAGTCTGTCCTGGTTTAGGAACAGGGGATCGGAACTTCCTGCCTGGAACTTTAGTGTTTACAAAGACCTTTCAGTTACCCCACCTTTTCCAGTTAAGAAAAAGGAAACAGAGAGGTAAAGCGGGTTTTACAGGATCACACAGCTGCTAAGTGACGGAGTCGGGAAGTGAACCCCAGCCAGTTCCTCACTCTAGCTTCAGGTGGCCTTAATTCACCCTGTGACCTTCAGCAAGTTGTGACCATCATCCATTGACCAAAGATGTCTACAGTCCATAGACACTCTACCTTCATGTACCACAAAGAAACGAAGCAGTGACAGCCAGAACAGCCTCCTTCCAAGATGTATCTCAGCTTCAGAGGTGTCTGAAATTAACAATGATAATAATAATAATAATAATAATAATAATAATAAAAGGAGGAGGAGGAGGAGGAAGAAAGAAGAGAGAAGAAAGAAGGAAGGCAAAGCATAGCTGGAGACCAGTGAAGGTTGCTGGATTCCTAGGCCTGGAATCTCCTGCACTGAGTAGAAGTCAGATCTGATGGTCCTTAGCATTCTCCTGGACCCACCGCCCTCACCCCACCCCCATGCTCTGCTTTAGGAACATTCACTCCCTACCATGTTTTCATGAGTGCCAGGGAGAAGCTATCTCAGAAACCCTTTCATCCTCCCAGAGTTGGAGGCACCAGAGATGATAGATTTCCTGCACTAAGAATTCAGTCTGATAAACTGAGGAGTTTTCCTCCAAAACCAGGAGTTCTAGAGAGTCCTGCACAGATCGGAGGAATTTTTGGTGAGAAATGAGAGTGAGGGACAATTCAAACCACCTCATTTGCAAGCAAATGTTCTTGACTGTCATCTTAGTCTGTGTCCGTGTTTGCTGCTGTAACAAAATACTTGAGGTTGATGTTGCAGTTACCTTCTCATTGCTGAAACAAAACATCTGGGAGAAATGGGCTTATTTCAGCTCACAGCTTTGAGGGAAAGTTTCACCAGGGTTGGCAAAACATCACATCAGCTGGGAGGCAGCAGGGAAAGTGAGCCAGCTGGCTGGACTGATAAATGTCAAGGTTAAACTGCTCCTGCTAACACCGTGGTAAATTCCAACCTGGACGGTGAGGAGCACACCCGCAGTCAGACCACGGCAACCACCCGACAAAATTTGCTAGCATTGGTTACTGCTCTCCCTGCTGGGAACACAGGCCTGGCAGGGAGGAAGGAAGGGCTGATTTTGGCTCAGAGAGAGTCCAGTCCATCATGGAGGGGAAGGCACCACCAGCTGGTACATCACACCCGCAGGAAGCAGAGAGAGGCCACTGGCTCCTTTTTATTCAGCCTAAGACCCCAGCCCATGAAGAGTGCCACCCACAGCTAGGGTGGTGCTCCCACCTCATGTGAGCTCCTCACAAACAGGCCACAGACTTGTGTCCTCAGCAACTCTGCATCCAATCAGGTCGACAAGGGAGACAACCATCACAGCCAGGCATGGAACCTGGATTCTGAAATTCTTGAAGTTTGAATTTTCTCTATATGTACTTTCCTTTGCTCAGAAATCCTCCTAATCTCTTTCCTATACTTAAAGAACAACCCATGTGCTTTTGTTCTTTGTTTGCAGTGCTAGGGATCAACCCTGGGTCTAGTGCATGCTGTGCCAGCCCTCTACCCCTGAGCCCGTCCCCAGCCCCTGTCTGGGGATTCTAGGAGGGGCTGTACCGCTGAGCCACACCCCCAGTCCTCACTGGAGATGGGGGGGGGGCTCTAGTCAAGTTGGTTTTTAAACGGAGTGAGCCTGACAGTAAGTCTGTAGCAGTATCCTATATCCAACCCTTCTCATCAAACCAGAGCAAGAACTGTCAGGTGGACTGGCCTCAAGGTGTGCCCGTGATTGGAGGGTGGAGAGCCATGCCCTCCTCTCCTCTCATGAGACCCAAGGTCCATGGGGAAAGCAGAACAGGCCAAGCTTGTCGAAAAAGCTCAAAGCCACAAGTGCCTTCTCCCCCAGCAAGCTAACCCGTTTCCTCCTTGTCCCTTCCAGACTATGCAGAATTCATTTTCTTAGGACTCTTTATGTCCGAAATGTTTATAAAAATGTACGGGCTCGGGACGCGGCCCTACTTCCACTCCTCCTTCAACTGCTTTGACTGTGGGGTAAGTGCCATGCTTTCTCGGGGGCCCCCTGGATGCTTCCCAGGGAGGGAGCCCCGTGTGGTGAGACACACCCACAATCTCAGCACTCAGGAGGCTGAGGCAGGAGGATGGCAAGTTTCAGGGGTGGAATCGGTCCCCTCTGGATCTGAGAGAACACGGCAGAACTGAGAACAGTACTCAGGACTGTCAGCTACTGTTAGCAGGAGTCTCCTCAGAGAAGCGCCCAGTTCCCAGGAGATACAGAGAATGTCTCTGGGAGTGAAATAGAACTTCTTTCTATCATTATAACAAGAGTTGAGCTGATTAACTTAAAGAGCAAAAGTCTGTGATCAATGGCCCCATTGCACGGTGCAGAGCAAAACTTCATTTCAGGCCTATAGAGCTGAAAAGGGGATGAGAGAGGTGGGGGGGCCACAGGCCCACCGACCCCTTCCATGGCACACCCCCATTGGATTAAAGACCTTCATTTGACTCCACTTCTATTTTTTAAGATTTTTTCCGAGGTAGGGTCTCACTGTAGCCCAGGCTGACCTGGAATTCACTATGTAGTCTCCTCAGAATATCCTCGAACTCACAGTGATCCTCCTACCTCTGCCTCCTGAGTGCTGGGATTAAAGGTCATCACCACCATACCAGGCTTTTTTGTTTGGTTTTCTATTTTTATGATTCTAGGGATGGACCTCAGTTTCACACAACTAAGCAAGTCCTCTACCTCTGAGCCATACCCCTAGCCTTTAATAATTCTTAATGCCTGAGTTGAGTATAAATTTTTGCCCTGTTGCAGGAAATTCCATGCTGTTAGAGGAAAAAGGCATTACACATAAATTCCCCTAAATACATTACCAAAGTATTTAAGGAACAGAAATAATATCTATTAGAAAAAGTCAAAGCTAGATGTGGTGGTACACACATATCTAGCTAGCCTAATCCCTGCACTCAGGAGAGGAGGATCGGAAGTTCAAGGTCATCCTCAGCTGCAACCAGTTTGCAGCTAGCCTGAGAGTCTTCAGAGCCTGACTCAAAAATTCAAATGAGCCAGGCGTGGTGGCACATGCCTTTTATCCCAGCACTAGGGAGGCAGAGGTAGGAGGCTCGCTGTGAGTTCAAGGCCAGTGTGAGACTACATAGTGAATTCCGGGTCAGCCTGGACTAGAGACTCTACCTGGAAAAACAAAAAATTCAAATGAATAACAATAAAGCCCTGAAGTGATAGCCAGGCAGTAGGACTGGGTTGGCATGTGCAAAGCCCTGGTTTTTAAAACCCAGCATCACACATGAAGAAATTCCTGAGTGGGCTTCTTTGAAATAGTTCAAGACCCAGTACCCAAGCATCCCTGGCACGTCTCTATGCGAGCATTCTCCAACTTTACAAGAGTATAAAAAGTAATAGGCATTCAGTAGAAACTGTACAATGAGTTTTGATTTCTTGGGTTTTTTACCCCAAGCTAGTGAGAAGTAGTAAATTATAATCTCAGCGTGCTGGGCCGTAGCCGCAAGTGCAGGTTCCAAACAGCCACCAGCGAACACAACCAACACTCTGCACCCAGTGTGCCAATTGTACGTGCCAGCCGCCAGGCTGGGCTCATGATAGCTTTTCATAAAGAAAGAGGTGTGCTAGCTGGTCGTGGTGGCTCACACTTAAAATCCCAGCGTGCAGGAGGCTGAGGTAGGAAGATCCCTGTAAGTTCAAGGCCAGTCTGAGCTGCAGAGTGAGTTCTAGGGCAGCCTGGGCTAAAATTAAAAACAAAAGAGGAAGCCGGGCGTGGTGGCGCACGCCTTTAATCCCAGCACTCAGGAGGCAGAGATAGGAGGATCGCAGTGAGTTGGAGGCCACCCTGAGACTACAGAGTGAATTCCAGCGAGACCCTACCTTGAAAAACCAAAAAAAAAAGAAAAAGAAAAAGAGGAGGGGAAAGACAAACCTTGGACCTCCACTTCTCATCACTGTGACAAATACATGACTGAGAGTTTCTGGAAGGAGAGGTTTATTTGAGTTGATGGTGGGGAGGGGACAGAGGAGCTAAGAGGGTGGAAACCTGTATCGGAGGCACCTCACCCACCTGCAAACTTCAAAGGCCCACCCCAGCACCTTTCTCCTACCAACCAGGCCCCACCTCTGACGGCTTTACAGCCTTCAAATTAAGCAGTGCGCTCTGGGGAACATTCCACACAGCCCCCGTTCCCCGAGGGGCTGGGAGTCAGGCTGGGCTTCTCTTCCGTAAAGCTCATGCCCAGGGAGCGGGGCCAGACTCCAGCCCTGACCTTGACCAAGTCCTCTGCTGCAGGTTATCATCGGCAGCATCTTTGAGGTCATCTGGGCCGTCATAAAGCCTGGCACGTCTTTTGGAATCAGCGTGTTACGAGCTCTCAGGTTATTGCGCATTTTCAAAGTCACAAAGTAAGTCTTTGGGGTTCCTAGAGGGCTGACGGGGGTTGGGGCTCTGCGCCTCACAGTGTCTCCTGATCCTCCCTCCTTCCCTCCCTGTGCCTGTCGGCAGGTACTGGGCATCTCTTAGAAACCTGGTGGTCTCTCTTCTCAACTCCATGAAGTCCATCATCAGTCTGCTCTTCCTCCTCTTCCTGTTCATCGTCGTCTTTGCCCTGCTGGGAATGCAGCTCTTTGGTGGCCAGTAAGTATCCAGTCCAAACTCCCATCTCCCTCAGGAAGCCCCACTCTGTCCTCGGACCCACGCTGACCTTCGCCACGCAGTCCGCCCTCTGTGGCTGGGATGCCCATGAAAATAACCCAGGGGTCAGGACCCTGGGTACCACACAGGATGTCTTCCTGGGAAGCGATGCTATGACTGACCGTTGCCTTGGAAATGTGATGCTCAGACCAGGTGGGGTGGAGCTAATGTGGAATGTCTGTCATTTTACCCCCTCAGGTTTAATTTCGATGAAGGGACCCCTCCCACCAACTTTGACACCTTTCCAGCAGCGATAATGACAGTGTTTCAGGTATGACCTTCACCAGCCTTGCAGGAATCGATGTTGGAGAGCTAAGTGCCTCCCTGAATTCCTCCTCTCTCATAAACCTTAATAACAGATTGTATTATTGCTGGGGGTGTAGGTAAGCGGTGGGGCACTTGCCTAGCATTCACAAGGCCCTGGATCCCAAACCCAGCACTACCAGAAAAAGAAATATATTATTTACTCAGAATGTGGGCTTTGTTAACATGCAGTTATAGTGAGGCCAAGAGATCAGGAACATGTTATTGAAAAGTAACTTTTTAGGCTGGAGAGATGGCTCAGTGGTTAAGACATTTGCCTGCAAGCCAGAAGGACTTCAACTCCCCGATACCCACATAAAGCCAGATGCACAAGGTGGTGCATGTGTCTGGAGTTTGTCTGCATGGCTGGAGGCCCTGGCATGCCCATTTTCTCTCTTTCTCTCTCTGCCTATCTCTTTCTCTAAAATAAATATATTTTTTAAAAGATGACTTTTAACTTGCACATCCAAGAGAGGGTACAGGATACCAAAAGAAAAGTATCCGGGCCAGGCATGACAGATGGCATTGGAAAGGCGGGGTCAGAGGCCACCTCACAAGCATGAAAACTTGAGGCTGATCCCCAAAACTCTCGCAAAAATTCCAGACATGCACCTGTAATCCCAGACCAGGGAAACAGAGACCAGTGCTCTCCTGAGGCTCACAGGCCACCCCACTTAACCTAATTGGTGGGCTCCAGGCCATGAGAGACCCTGTCTCAAAGGAGGTGGGTGGCATTTGTAAGGATAATACCTCATCCACAGGCACATAAGCACCGCACACACACGAAAGAAAAGAAGGGCCCTTAAGTGTTACAGCTCTTTTAGAATTTGTCTAGCAGGCTTTCTGGCTCTCGCCGGAAAGCCCTTAAGAAAAAAAAAAAAAAAAAAAAAAAAAAAGAAAAGAAGGGCCCTTTCCAATTCCTTCCGTGAGCTCTGGTAGAGAAGTGGTCTCTGGCCGGGCGTGGTGGCGCACGCCTTTAATCCCAGCACTCGGGAGGCAGAGGTAGGAGGATCACCATGAGTTCAAGGCCACCCTGAGACTACATAGTGAATTCCAGGTCAGTCTGGGCTAGAGTGAGACCCTACCAAAAAAAAAAGAAGAAGAAAGAATCTGGGTTGGAGAGATGGCAGTTTAGATGTTTACCTGAAGAGCCTGAAGACCTGAGTTCGATTCCCCAGTGCCCATGCAAAGCCAGATGCGAAGGGTGGCGCCTGCCTCTGGAGTCCGTTTGCAGTGGTTGAAGGCCCTGGGCGCCATTCTCTCTGTCTGTACTCTATCTTTGCTTGTAAATAAATAAATAAATAATCTTACTGTGTAGCCTAGGCTGGCCTCAAACTCACTAGCAGAGGATGGCCTTGACCCATCATCCTACCCGCATTTCCAAAGTGCTAGGACCACAGGCATGCACCACCATGCCTAGTCTTTGCAGCGTTAGGGACCAAATTCACAAATCTCACCTCATGAGGGCCCCACCCTCGTAATTTATGAAGAGCCTTTAACCACTGAGCCCCATCAAAAGTTCCACCTCAGGGCTGGGGAGATGGCTCAGCAGTTAGAGGCACTTGCTTGCAAAGCCTGATGGTAGGGTTCAGTTCCCCAGTACCCAGCTAAAACCAGATGCACAAATTGGTGCATGCATCTGGAGTTCATTTGCAATGGCAAAAGGCCCTGACACAACCATTCCTTCTCTCGTTCTTTGTGTCTCTTTGCTTGCAAATAAAAAGAAAAAAATTCAATTTCAGATTAAGGTCGAATAAAGTTAAAAAAAAAAGTTCCACTTCCAATATCACAGGACTGGGATGTTGGCATCCATATAGGAACCTCAGGAGACCCAATTCAGTCCAGAGCAAACCTTTGAAGAGTCCCCTTTCCCTAGTAGCCAAGCTGAGATCCCTAGTTACAGAAACCAGTCTGGAAGATCAGGTGATGGGCAAACGGGTCCCAGCCCCGCAGCTGTGGCTCCGGGGGCTGGCAGCTGAAGGGGGGTTTGGCTGTGTGTCTGTCCCTCTTCTTTCAGATCCTGACTGGCGAGGACTGGAACGAGGTCATGTACGACGGGATTAAGTCTCAGGGAGGCGTGCAGGGTGGCATGGTGTTCTCCATCTACTTCATCGTGCTCACCCTCTTTGGGAACTGTATCCTTCACGGGGGATTTGGGGGACAGGCTGCGGGGGGCAGATGCCCAGGAGCTGAGGGATCCTCTCAACAGCTGCTTTCCCTGACTGGGGCACACAGACACCCTTCTGAACGTGTTCTTGGCCATCGCCGTAGACAATCTGGCCAACGCTCAGGAACTCACCAAGGTGGGGACACGGGAGAATGTTCACCTTCAGTTACTGCCAGCTTGTGGAGGATACAACTTGAGGGGGTGGAAGGACGTGCGGACAGGCTCAGGGCTCTTACACCTCTCCCAGAGCTACAATAGGGACATACAAGCTGGTTCCAGAGGCCAGAGGAGGGGGACGGAGCAAGGTGGCTACAGGTCCACCCAAGGACCCAAGGAATGGAGGCACTCCCAGGGCACCAGCACCACTCAAATGGATGAGACTAAGCATAGTGTGACAGGGACCTAGCCAGAGTTGGTGCTGAGGAAAGGGGCTGGCATAGACCCACCCTGTGACTTCAGGGGACACAGAACCATGGAGACACACAGATGGAGTGGCCAGTGAGTGCCTCCCTCATCTCCCCTTGGCCTCCGGCTGGAGCCTGCCAGGAGGCAGTCAGAAGCCACCACAGATGCCAAGAGATAATATACGCACAGAGGGGCAGAGGGGGCTGGGAGCAGGTAGAGAGCAGCCAGCATTGAGGTGCTCAGGAGCTGGACAGAAGGAATGACCACTGGAGAGACACCAGCAAAGAATTATGACATGCTCTGGTGCCAGGCACCACTGTCATCTCCCTTTTTCAGAATGTGAAACTGAGGCTCAGAAAGGCAAGTCACTTGCCCCAGATGGCATGATAATAGCATGAAGCAACGAGCGATGGTGGTGCACACGTGTGATCCCGGCAGTCAGGAGGCTGAGGCAGGGGTATCGGGAAAACAAGGCCCTGTTCAGGGTCTCAAGGTGTAGCCCATTGTCACAGTCAGCTTCCCATTGCTGGGATGAACTTCCAAACAGACAGAGTTTATGGGGGGAATGGCATTTACTTCAGGCTTACAGATAGATACAGGGAAGTTCCATAGTGCTGAAGGAGCTGGCTTCCTTTCACAGAGAGAGGAACCATGCAGCCAGCACCACAAACAAGAGCGAAAAGCCAGCAGTCAAATAGCAGGGGCCCAGGTATGACCAGAGCTCTCTGTGTGCCTCTGGCTTGAAAATCAGATCTGCCTCCAGTGACACCTCCTCCAGCCAGGCAGCTGCAAATTCAAGTGTTAATAAAACACCTGAGTCTATTAGGGGACGGACATACATTCAAACTACCACACCTGTACATAGACTGTATCTCCAAAAAAATAATAATCAAAATTACAGAAACATAACCACCCTTGTAGTATGCAAGGTCCACCAACCTTAAGAGTGGAGTTATTGCTGCCCCCACTCCACAGGTAGGGAAACTGAGGCCCAGGGGGTGAAGTGCCTTGGCCACACTGGGAGCTGAGGCCAAGAGGGAGATCGTGGGTGGCAAAGAACCTGCAGGGTGAAGCCCAGGCTTAGGCTTAGCATCCAGGGCAACACTGGAGCTGGATGTCTTCAGAGCACCCACAGGCTCCCTGGAAATCAGGTCCAGATACATATGGGGGGGGCAGCCCTGGTCCCAGCAGCACAGCTTGTGGCCCTGACTAGGTTAGCTCATGAGCCGGGCTGCCAGGGATGGTTGCAAGAATGCTGCACTGGACAAAGGAAACTGGACTAGGGGGCAAGCTGTGGCTGTGTGCCAAGGTTGGGTCATCAACCCAGGAGAAGGAACCACAGGGGGGAGGGGCTCTGTGCACAGGGGTGTTAGGAGCAGCCATAGTTAGCCCCATGTTACCAACCCTGAGCCCCCCCCCAGCTTCTCTTCACAGCCCCACCCCCAGTACCTCAGGACACGTTCATGAGACTAAACCAGTTGCCAACCTGCCATCTGTCAGCTTTGGCAGGAGGGAGAGAGTTTCCCAGCCCCACCTCCAGCAGGGGAGAAGCGGAAGTCTCCACCATCCCAGGCACAGGGCCCGGAGCCCGGCAATGTGTGGAGTTGCAGGAG
>PVHP010024825.1:0-26041 GCA_004024765.1 Zapus hudsonius
ACTGCACAGGCTGCCAGGGGAAACTGATCAACGACAGCTGGAGTAAACAGAGACGATTGACACGAAACACAATCTGCGGCCATGAGTAGGCTGACCACACCTCCTACTGGGAGGGAACAGCGAACCAACAAAGGAGCACTTGATGTAATGGAGGAGCCTCGGCCTGGGGGAGACAATCAACAGCTTTCAAATTCGACCAGTTTTCCACTCAGTGAGGGGGACCCCTTGTTTGGAACTAGGGATTCAGGGTGATAGGCATCGGATCCCGTACTTTTGGGATCCTATCAGTATTTAAAGTATTTAAAACTTCTCCTTTACTTGGGAAGTTTATTTGTACTATTGTGATCATTCATTTTTCTGTCTTTTAATTTATCATTTATTTTTCCACTTTCTTGGTGGATACATGAGTCACAGAAACCCACTTCTGTATCCATAGTAAACAGATGAATCATTAAAATTCACAGTATTATGAAATCATCATCATCATCATCATCATCTGCCGAATCCATATTTTCTACATCATACAAATTGGTAATTTAGAACAATTTTTAAAATATTTTTGTATCAGCACTTAATCCCTACCAATTGTTTTGAAACATAATGAGAAGCAAAATAAATAAATAAATAAAAAGATAAAACTGCAAGAAATAAAATGGGCCAAAAGGGATGATTATTAGATACAGACTTTTTTTTTCCCCAATGTACATTCCTAGTGGTTGTCATTGGCATTGAGATTGACTGTCCTGTAGGGGCTTCTTAGGCACTTTAAAAATAAAATCTATTTATTTATTTATTTATTTATTTATTTATTTATTTATTTATTTTGCAAGAGTGGGTAGAGAGAGGAGAATGCACATGTTAAAGCCTCTTGTTTATGGAAAAAAAAACTTCAGATGTATATAGAACTTAGTGCTTCTTGTTTTAAATGTGTATTTGTGAATGAAACCCAGGCCAGCAGCAGGCTTTGCTAGCAAGCACCTTTATCTGCTGATCCATCTCCCCAGGACTCATCAGGGCACTTTTAATAATTATGCTTCTCAGGATATAGTTGAAGGGGTTAAGCATATTTGTTAGCACCCTATATATGACTGAGTCTCTTGAATTATTTATGAATTAATATGATGTTGCTGATCCAAATTACATTCTGAAGCAGCTCAGTAAATAATCTACTGATGGGTTAGACCCATAGCTGGATAAAGATGTTGAGCTTCTCAAAAAAATGGAAAAATATGATAATTAAAAGGAATGTATAACTAATATGGGATAAAAACAAATATAGGAGTTATAAAGATGGTTCGGCAGATGAAGACACTTGTGCAGCCAGTACCCTGGGTAAGATTACTTAGTGCTCCTGTAAAGCAAGACAACCAAAGTGGCACCAGCATCTTGAATTTGTTTACAGTAGCAAGATGCTCTAATGTAATCATGCTCCTTTATCTTCTCTGTCTCTGTCTCAACATACTAAATATATAAAAATAAATATTTTATTAGCAAATACTGCACAATAATATTGGAGAAGTTATCAGAACAAGAATGACAAGGGTCTTTTTAAAAATTTTAATATATATATATATATATATATATATATATATATATATATATATATATATATATATATATATACCATAATGAGTTACATTATTTAGTGGGCAAAGAATGAGTTGTTATCCCCAACTCCCCAATGCCCCCCTCCATCCCCAGTCAGCTGGATATCCTCTTCCATGGGTCATCTGGATCAGTCCTTGTGGCAGGGGACCCTGGATAGCCTAGTACTCAGCCCGGTACTCTTGGCCCAAGTGTGTTGTTACTGAGGGGTGTCATGCCTCTGGATAGTCTCCCCCACCATGGCTCTCACAATCTTTCTGCCCCCTCTTCCTCTCAGTTCCCTGAGTCGTGGTGAGTGAGTATTAAGGCTGCTTTAATGTTGTGCACTTAGGGGGCTTTGTGTTGAAAAGTGTTGGTTTCTGTCCCCCTGGCTTATCCTGTGTTGATTGAATGGTTGTGGCTGTGGGTCCCTTGTTCATCCCATCAAGGAATGACAAGGGTCTTGAGAAGGGTCATGAGACACTAAAACATTATACTTATACATTATTGAAATTGATCAACTATAAAAGTAGGTGCACATCTGAGAGTTAAAAATTGTAATGAAAGGGATATAAGAGGAATAAAATGAAGAAGAAACTAGATTGTAGCAAGATCTCCCATGATAATGGATTGAAAAAATAATATTGTGGAAATAACCATCCTACCTAATGCAATCAACACATGTAACCCCAGTTAAAATTACAATACTATTACTAGAAATAGAACTTAACAGTTCTATAGAAACACAAAGTAATCTGTTAGCCTGTTTGTTACAAATAGTGCAGAGCTTTCTTGCATCTTATGCAGAGATCAACTTTGTATATCTACAGAGTTCATGGAGACTTTCTTTTTATTTTTCCTTTTACATAAAGTTCTAATGAAGATGTTCTCAAATCCTGACAGCATAGCCTGACACCTGAATTTAGGATCCTGTCTTTATGTAACAAATGTATAGTTCAAAATTTCTGGATTTCAGTTGGTCTGTAAATTATCTTCTCTGTGAGCCTTCTTTTTTCCTATGCCACTAATTTCTTCCTTTGACACATACCTTATAGCTGACTCAGAAAGCCCACATATGTCTTTTTTCCCTGTTATGCACAATCTTGAATATATATATACATATATATGTATATATGTATATATATATATATATATCTTATATTCTAAAAAAGTAGTTGGAGGCTGTGTTGTGGATGAAATGTTATTAAGGGATGGTGGAACAAGAATAAGGAGAGCATAATCGTGGGGAAATAAAGAGGAATATCAAATGTTTTCTTTAATATGCAGAATCTAGATGAAATCAAAAGGGGAAGGGATCATTTAGGGGATGGAAGAGGAGTACTGGAAGATGGGACACAACCAGGACTGAACTTTCCCTGAAGAAGTTTGCAGAGATTCACAAGACAATTCAATTTATTGGCTACCTGGAGAAAATGATATGAAATTAGAAGGCCGTGATCTTGCTGGAAAAATCAAGAAGATCAATGGGAAATGGAAGGAGCAAATAAAGGTTAATGGAGTGTAGATAACAAAAGTAAATTATATACACATACAAAAATGTCATACTGAAACACATCATTATTTACCTTTAATATATACCAATTAAAAGCTTTGAAAAAAAGACCAGATAACTGGGGTAAACGTGAACAAAATACAATGGTGTTGGTGCATAAAATGTCATAATGAACCAAAATTTTGTACAACTTCAATAAAAATACATTTTAACAATTTTACTGAAACTTTAATGCAATAACATAATGCAGCTTGATCGTATTATCATCCCATTAACTTCTTTAGAACATTCTCTCTCATCCCATTTCACAGATGTACCCTTCTATTACAAAGTAGTTCTTCCTGTTTTGAGGTCTCTAACTTTCGTCCTCATCTGCTTTTCCATGTCAAAATGTTGATCAGCTTAGTAATGTGCATGTCTTGTGGGGGCAATGACAACTACTGTGAGGCCATAAATGCTACTGTTTCAAAGAACATTTTTCTACCATCTGGCTCTTACATTCTTTATTACACTTTTTTTTTTGAAATGCTTCCTGAACCTAGGGGGTGTGTATCTAATGTAGTATTAGCCCTCATTGGCCTTTAATTTCCATATATGATATGTAGGCATAATATCCAAAATTATTTAACTTTTATCAACATTGTCAAGTAGAGTAGTCATTGGCATTAACAACACTTCTACTGTGGTGCATCTATCAAACAGTTATATCTCCATAATTATTTCATATTCTCATATTAAAATGTCCACCCATGGGAAAAAGCATGGTCCTTTATTCCCATACCCTTTTGCATAATAGAATTTTACATGAAATCTATTGAAAAATTAAAAAAAAAACTACCAGTAGAGGAAGTACACATATCACTGATTACTAAGTGAACAGCTACTCATGTGTGCTATCTCTTCCAAGCTGCATTTTAAAAAGCTGCATTGTTTCTGGAATGAGATTATTCTGCTCTGTATTCTCCTTAGAACATTTTGAATGTCCCTGTTCCTCAGGCTATAAATGGGATTCAGCATAGGGGTGACCACAGTGTAAGTAACTGAGGGCACCAAAACACTTGTAGGAGATTCTGACACAGCAGATGAAAGGTATACACTACTGGATGCTCCATAAAATAAGCAAACAACTGACAGGTGAGACACACAGGTTGAGAAGACTTTTGTGATAGTTTGAATAGATGTCCCCCAAAAGAATCAAAGGTTTATTATAATTGTGAATTGTCTCCAGCCTTTTGGCTGGAGGAGGTGACACTTTGGCCTGGCTTCCTGGGGGTCTGACCCTGACGTATTTCTAAAGTGGATGCAAAATACTAGGGATAGATATGCAAAAGAGCAGTCTGAACTCAAGTGTGGCAATCCTGCTGTTTGGTGAGTCAGTGTGTTACAGTTGCTTGCTTGCTTTTGGAGGTGCTGGGTCTCTGTCTCTCTGCTTGGATCTATGAAAGGGGGCCAGCCTTTCCTTTAACTTCCCCCTGGATCTGTTACTTCAATAAAAACTTTCCTCCCCAAAATTGTGCCTGGTTTGGAGATTCATCCCCGTGGCGTGTGGCTGACTACGACAACTTTATACCTCCCATTGTTGGATGAGATTTACATAATGTTGGATATAATTTTATAGTAAGAGAAAAAAATCCTTGCAATGGGGAAAATCCAAAAAGAGTACCAGTAATATATTTCATAAAGTTATTGAAGAAGGGATCAGAGCAGACTATATTAAAGAGATGAGAAGGATCACAGAAATAATTAGAATTTCCATGCCTTTATAATGGGTAAATTGTACAACAAACAAAATGTGCATCAGGGAGTCTATAAGGCTAAGCAAAAATGACACTGAAACTAAGAAAGCACAGAAATGAGGGTTCATAAGGACCGGGTAGTGCAGAGGGCAACAGATGGCCACAAACCTATCATACACCATCATAGTCAGAATCATGTCATCCATACTTGCAAAATTGACAAAGAGGGACATCTGTGACAGGCAGCCCACATAGGAAATTGTATTCCTATGTGTTAGGATGTCTACAGTCATCTTTGGGACTGTGGTAGAGATTAATCCAATGTCAGCCAAGGACAGGTTGAATAGGAAGAAGTACATGGGGGTGTGGAGGTGGGAGTCAGAGATGACAGCCAGGATGATGAGCAGGTTCCCAAGCACTGTGACCAGGTACATGGAAAGGAACAGTCCAAAGAGGATGGGCTGCAGTTCTGGGGTCTCTGAGAGTTCCAAGAAATGGAATTCTGGCCAACTTGTTAGATTTTGTGGATCTGTATAACTTGGGCACCTTGTGAAAAGAAAAAAAATAGAAAAAGTGAAACAAGTAAATGGGTATTCAACACTCTATATTATTTATGTTGATTGTCTCATAATAAAGTTCAGGCTCTTATAAATGCACAGTGAATCTCCTGCCTTGGCCTCCCAAGTGTTGGGATTACAAGAGTTTTGTACCATGCTTGGCTGTCGTGAAGTCACAATTAAAGCACATAAACTTCTGGATTTTAGCCCCTTAACACTATTATCATATGGGATTTATTTCATCATTAGTTTCTGAGTTGTTCTCACCCATGAATAAACATGAATTGTAGTGAATGACAACAATAATATTAGAAACCAAGAGTATTGAAAGTAACAAACACAAGATCATAGGAAAATGTGTCGTCTGGTACTTAGAATGAGGGAATAAAAATAGCCATGCTTCTTAAGAAAAAAAGTCCCTCATAGTAAAAAAAAAGCAGTTAAATATGCCTTATATGATACAACACTAATATTTACTTTGAATTAGAGTTTATACAAGATTAAAGCAAAAAGGCATTATCAGAACTCTCTAATTACAAGGAAACAAGCAGATGAGCAATGGAACAGGCACCTGAGTTCTTCTCTGCCCTTCCCACATAGCACTCAATCTGTGCACACATGTGCATAAACCACATGCATGCACCACACACACCTATCACGTGAGATCTATTCAACCTATAGAAATACAGAAATTATATAAATCAATGACATCATTTATTCTTAAATACCAATTTTGTTAGTTATTTTTCTTATCACTGTGCCATATTGCTTAACAATAACTAAAGGGAAGAAGGCTTTCTTTAGTTTATATTTTCAGAAGTTTAGTGCACGGTTGTTTTGGCCAAATACATATGACAAAAATACTCTGTTAATAACAGAACATTTAACAGCAGGTAAAATGCAGAAAATATATTAAGGGGCCATGATATCATATATTCTCCAAGGATATCCTCCAAGTAACTATTACATTATAAATCTTTCATGGAATTCATCTATTCATTAGGTCAGCAAATTGATGATCTCACTCTTAAAAAAATTATATATCCACAGGTGACCTTTAATCATTTCCTAGGCATCTCCTTATCCAATCAAATTGTTAAAAAATATTCATTAAAATCACTTACCACAATTGTGAAATTGCTATGTGTAATTCTTTTTCACTAATGTTAAATAGAACATATCAAGATTTTTATAGGCATAAATATTGACAGGGAACTATTAGGAAATGGGAAGGAAACCACAGGAATGGGGAGTTGGATAATTATGAATAATGGGGAGATAAATATTATTACCATCTATTATTCACTTATGAAATATAACAAATCCATTTTGCAATTTATTTAAAGTAATGGCACTTTGATATGTAGGTATATGTATGAACATTGTTGTTTAAAAATATACAGGTTTGGTTAAATTGAATGTCTTCAATGTCAATAAAATAGGTAGTACAAATAACAACTTTTCATTTATTCTTTCTTCTGTGTTCTCTAATGATGAGGTGATGCTCTTGCAACTTTTCCTAATAATAGACCTGCTTATTTAGACCTGGAACTTTGCCCAAAGGACAGCTCCATTCTACATATCTGTGTTCCTAACTTCTTACTCTAATCAGCTAATTTTTCATATCAAGTAGTTTTTGATGCATTCATTTCTCTTTCAATTCTCTTCAACTCTCTCAAAGAAATGAATGTGGATTCATAGAATAGTTTTCACTGGATTAAATTGTGATGAAAAGAGAAAAGTATAAGAATTTATATAAATCCATTTGAGAGGCTTTTTTATCTGTTAAATAAAGATAATAGTAAACCTCATAGAATTGTAACAAAAATCTTTAAAACTCCATGGATATTTACTTTCATGTCTCATTCAACAATGAGACTATTTACTTGAATATTTGAAAATATCAGCATACTGTGGTGTCAAATTGAAGCCTGTTTAATCACAATACCTTCATGTGAATTTCTAAGTTTTACTTTTTATACTAGTGTTGAAAAATACTATCTGAGAATATTTATATACACATGTGTGTACACATACAAACACGCACACATATATGCATAAATAATTTCTACTACCAATATCTAAACTGAAGTACTTCACGGTGCTCCAGCATGATAAAAATACAGAGTTGAAACTAACTTTCAATCCACTTATTGCTATCACCATTTGGTTCTATTTCCATCACAGAAAGGGATACTGTTATAAACATCATTTCCTTTTCAACAGAGCATTAACAAATTATAAAACTATAAGTATTTTCCTTAAATTTGCTAAAATATATCAATATATGTAGTAATTTACATAAAATCAGATCTTTTCCATGGAAAAAGTTAGTTTTACCTCAACTCTTGGATTCACTTGCTCTTAGAAGTGTATGAGAAAACCTCAAGGGAGTTAATTGAAACACTGCATGATCTGAAGGGCTGGAAGGGTTGAATCTCTGTTTCCTATGGAAGTCTACTGAACAACCTGTGCTTCTTTACAGAACACAGATGTTCTGTGTTCAAGATCTTGCAGGGGAGGAAGCCACTTATTAGTAATTCAACAATTGATGAGAATTCAGTTTTGCTGTTAATGACTAATATTTTCGCCCCAATAAATTATTTCTTTTGAAATTAATTCATCATTTTTATACTACACTTTCTAAAAAATTCCTAAATTGTAATTTTTGAGAAAGTATTAGTTGTTACATAATTAATTCCCAAGAAATTTCAAATTGTATGGGGAATAATGTTTTGATTTTTCTGTGGTAGATAATATATTGCTTTGAGAGGGCATCAGGAAATTACTATTTAAAAGCCTGCATTGTTTCCCTCTCACTTGAAATTGTGTATAAATTACTTCACCTCCCTGTGTTCAGACTGCTTGACGGAAATAAAGGGACAATACACTTTATACAAAAGGGTGTGTACCAAGGGAAATTTTGAAATGCAATATTTACTTGCTTGGGTTCTTTAATAGTTATAACTATGGGAATTAAATTTTGTGGAAAATTTTAATTGTTAATGACACTGTAGCCTGGATGATATGAAACTTTCTCTCCTTCAAATACATGTTTTGCTGTTCTTTTCACCTTTTAAAAAGTTTGCCATGATCTTTGAATAAGAAAATATTGTATATATTATGAAATATAATAACTGGTTTTGGGTATTTATGACAAAGACACAATTGATATTTTCTTCTTTTTTGACATTTTCATACATGTATACAATGATTTGTTTTATTCCAATCTTCCAAATTTTGTCATCTCCCCCATTTCCCTCTGTTATACACAGTTCTTGGTTGCAGGGATGAACACCCAATCAAACTCAGTTTTATGGGAGGAAGGGACTTATTTCTAGTTTATAGATCTAGGGAAATTTCCATCAATGATGAGATAAGCAGCTTGTCTTAGTTTAACTGTCTTTAATGATATGTATGCATGGTTATGTATAAGCATAAAATGGTAAAAATGACTTTCTCTATAAAAGATGTATACAAAGCAGTCCAGACTGGATGGCTCCTGCTAATCTGGTCCTGAATATACATAAAACATATGTGAATAGAAACTGATCACAAATAATGGTCTATATGGGGGCAAAAAACTATTTCATTGCCTAAAAGGGGGTATATATATATATATATATATATATATATATATATATATATATATATATATATATATATATATATATATATCAACACAGGTAGGAATCCCAGGAACCCAAAAGTTTGCTCTGTACATTCCTTAAGATATTTTGTGTCCAAGCCAAGTAGCGGATACAGGACAGCTGAACTATTTATTACCTTTGATGTCATGTCTCAATTGTGTTGGACTTTCAGAAGATTTGTTTAAATGCTTAGAATGTCTGACACACTAACAGGCACACTGATAGAAAATCTTAGGAGGAAAGATGTGTCCTTAACAACTGAGAGAAGATAACAATGAGGTATAGGCTATCTGGGTTTCTGAGTCTTTCAGAAGATGTTATTTTAACTCATATCTGTAAGCAGTACATGGTGGAGATGAGTATTGAGGTTTCCCTATCTGGGAAGGTTGGATTGTGTGGAAATAAGGAACACATACACTGATTGTACCCAGGACATATAATCACCAGACCTGAAAATCCCCAAAGGAGGAATTCTACCACCATGAGCCCCAGATAGTGGATTAAGAGATATACTATTTAGACATTTCTCTGATAGGTTTCAGTCTTTCTTTGTTGTTGCTTTCTTTCCTTTCTTCTATTTTCAAATGGAAATTACTTCTCTATTGTAAATTGGAAGTGCATAATCTGTTTTAAGATTAACCAGGGTATTAAAGCTGAGAATTTGCCCGTCTCACAAAAATATTTTTCATACTTTGGAGTTTTGAAAATATTGCAATGGTAAGATGATGGAGACTCTTGATGTTGAAATGGTTGTACACATCTTTAAAGCAGGCAGCTTGTGAGACAATCACATTGTGAACATGGATGGTCATAAGGCTAACACGGTATGAAGCCAAAACTAAGACAACACAGAAACAAGGGTTCATGGTGACCTTGTAGTTCAGGGGGTGACAAATGGCCACAAGCCTGTCATAGGCCATCACTGTCAGAAAGCAAGTCATCCACAGTTGCAAATAAGATAAAAACAGACATCTGCGTCAGGTAGCCCACACAGGTTATGATTCTGCTGTGGGTTTGGATGTTTACCATCTTCTTGGGGACTGTGGTTGAAATTAAACAGATGTCAATGAAAAATAATTCTGAATTATTAATTGTGCATGAATCTCTGGGGTCCAGAAATGAAATATTGATCTGAGTTTAAAATGGGCTTCATAGTCTTACAATTTTGAGCATATTATTATCTTCTGATGGTTATTCTATGTGAGGTTAGGGACCTTGGGGACATAATACCTAGCTGGCAGATACATGCACTTAATGATGAGATTTTTATGATTATGCACTGCTACTATATCTGATCTTGTTTTCTACTTTGTGTTTAGCCAAAATTTGAGAAGTGACACCTGCAAGTTCTGTCAACATCGTCTGATACACTCCACCTTGTGTTCCCTGCAGTGAACTGAGTTTGCTGAAAAAAAAAAGAACCAAAATAATTCCTTACTCACATTTTCTATTGTCAGATACTATATCACGTTGAGGAGAAATGTCAGTTACACAGCATCAACCATTATTCTATATGTATAGAAAGGTGCACTATTCCAAACTGTGTCTTTGTGTTTTCTTAGAAATCATTTAATTCCTCCTACCCCAAACTGTCAACTACTGTTCAACTATAAAACAGGAAGAATCAATGCTATCAAATTGAAAAATGTCAGTGACCAAAGAAGCAACATTTTCAGATTTAGACAATGAAATTTATAATATTTTCTGACTTACATTTTAAAAAGGGACCCAACTCCTGAGGGACCCAACACCTTCCTCCTGTGGAGCCTTTTCAGTGTAACACTCAAATCCCTGTTTCTCAGGCTGTAGATGAAGGGATTTAGCATAGGGGTGACCACATTGTACATAAATGTGGCCACCATACTATTTCTGGGCAAATGTGACACAGATGAACCAAGGTACACTCCAATACCTGTTCCATACAATAAGCAGACAGCTGACAGGTGAGAACCACAGGTGGAAAAGGCTTTGTGCCTCCCAGCTACTGATGAGATTTTCATAACAGAGGAAAAAATCTTATAGTAAGAGTAAAGGATTCCAGAGAAAGGAAGAATACCAAGTATGCCACCTACAAAATATGTGACTATGATTCGGATTAAGGAGTCAGTACGGGAGATGTTAAGAATTTGAGAGGGGTGACAAAAGAAATTATAAATTTCCACATCTTTAAAGCAGGCAGCTTGTAAGACAATCACATTGTGAACATGGAGGATCATAAAGCTAACACAGTATGAAGCCAAAACTAAGACAACACAGAAGCGAGGGTTCATGATGACCTTGTAGTTCAGGGGGTGACAAATGGCCACAAACCTGTCATAGGCCATCACTGTCAGAAGCAAGTCATCCATAGTTGCAAATAAGATAAAAACAGACATCTGCGTCAGGCATCCCACACAGGTTATGATTCTGCTGTGAGTTTGGATGTTTACGATCATCTTGGGGACTGTGGTTGAAATGAAACAGATGTCAACAAAAGACAGGTTGGAGAGGAAGAAGTACATGGGGGTGTGGAGGTGGGAGTCAGAGCTGACAGCCAGGATGATGAGCAGGTTCCCAAGCACTGTGACCAGGTACATGGACAGGAACATTCCAAAGAGGATGGGCTGCAGGTTTGGATCTTTGGAGAAACTCATGAGATGGAATTCAGAATCACATGTTACATTTTCAGTTTTCATAAAGCTTGAATGCATTTAAACAAAATTTGAAAATAAGACACAAAGGCATATTTTGAATAATCTGGAGATAATTTGAATTTTGTTATTTATAAGCAAGGACCTAATACAAAATCTGGTGCATACAGTGATATTTCCTTCTAGAAATAAGCAAAAACCTTTGAAACTCTTCACCATTTGTTTTACTTCTAACTCGTTTAAATGTCCATTTTAGAGATATACAACTGAGCAATGTTAGAAGAGTTAAAATGTCCATGGTCTCTATAAAATACAACATACTCAAACAGAAGATAGTAAGTAATCTTAATTCCCTCTAACAAACTATGTCTCAATGAAATAAATGCATATAAATATACCTTATTTTTCAACACAATAATATAATCTCTCCCTCCTGCAAACACATATGCACTTGCATGTATATATACACACACTCGCATGCTTTTTTTCTCTTTCCTTTCTTTTTGATTTTTTTAATTTTTGAGGTACACTATCACTGTATATGTCAGGCAAGCCTTGAATTTGCTACATGACTTATTCTGACCTGGAACTAAGGATAGTCATGCCTCACCCTATTTCCCATGAAACAGAATAAGTACATAAATAAGTGGATTTAATTCTACTGCACAGTACTTATGTACCTTTTTATTACACTTTAATGAGTGTTAACATACAGGAATTTGATTTGTTATATTTCTTATTTTGACACTGAAATTTTATGTGCAGATCCATCCCACATAAATGAGAATTTAAACAATATATTATTTGATTGGAGTACAGAATTTTTTGCCAGCTAATGCATACTCATTGCTGTTAATATTACCAATGTGTGTTTTCTCAATTGAAAATTCTCTCATAATCACCTGTATCCTTTTATGCTGGAGACACAGCCACAAAATCAACCCAAAATATGCCCACCAAATGTCACTTTCTGAAAACGCAATAATAAAAGCCATGTTTCATAGTGAATGGCTGCAGTCCAGTAGAGGCAATAGTGCCTGAAGAAGTGAGGCATAAAATGAACATTTTGTTAGTACATTAGGGACTTGGTTCAAAGGAGAAACTCTGTGAAAACTTATCCCCTTCTCTGTACTCATGTTTACTACTGGAAACCAAAAGCATAAACATCTTCACAAAATATGTGAAATCTAAGAGAAGAATTAACTATTGTTTGTTTTCTGAGAAAAAAACAAAGTATTACAAGAATTTTGTTGAATACCATTGAAATGAGCTAATACTCCCTTATTATGGGGTCTTTTTATTTCACTATTGCAAACCTCCGCCTTATTTTTCAGTAAGTGACTGATATGGATGTGATGAACAGCCCCTATTTCCATGATTTAAACACAAAACATCAGCTATTATACAGTGTCTCTGATTCCGTGGACAAATCCTGAAAAGAATGAAATTTAAGATTGGAAAGAAGTGTGCTGATTCCATACTGATTGTGGTATCTGCTGTGATCCATGTAAGGGTATGTTCAACAGTTGAAAATGATTTTTTTTTGGTGCCTCCTCTGTGACAGTCATGTCATAGCTCTTCCATGCATCCCACACATTTTAAATAGTGCTGACCAATGCTGCATTGTTCCAGAAGCTTATTCACCTCAGGAGAATATTCATTCTTGTGAGTATAACTCTGAGATTGTGCAAGCTAACACAACCATGGACAAGTGTGTTTTTCAGTGGAAGTGTGAGCACATTTTGTGATTTGAATCAGATGTCCCCCACAAACTCATCTGTTTTGAATGCTTGCTCTCCAACTGATGGCAATTTTGGAAGTTATTCCTTGCTGGAGTAGGTGTGCCATTGGGGCTGGGTTTCGGTATGTTATAACCAGCTCCCTTTCAAAATCTAGGCTAACTTTCTTTCTGTTCTTTCTTTCTGCTGTGACAGAGATTATGCCCAACCTGCATTCATGCCATACTTTACCCTGCCTCCATGAAGCTTCCCCTTCAGACTGTAAGCCAAAATAAACCCTTTCCTTCTATTGGCTGCTTTTTGTTGTTGTTGTTGTTCAGGTTGTTCAGGTTGTCCAAGCAACAAGACGGTAACTACTACAGATAGCATCTGTGAATAGCCACCTCATCCCTCCTTCTGTCATATTTTCCTGTGATCAAAGGTTGACCTTCCTATAGTAAATGAGCTGACATCAGCAACAGTTTTCTCTTTGATCTTTGAAGATATGCAAGGAAAATATGAGAGAAAACAAGGAGTTTCTGCAATGTCAAAATTCTCCTGTTATGATATACTGTGCCCATTTGAGACAGCCTAGCCTAAGGCTTTATTCACTCCAACTTACAAAACCATGGGCGGTTTCTTTAAAAACATAGTTGTACTTCATTTTATGTAAATAAATAGTGATTTATTTTATGTAAATAAATACTTTTAAAGACTAGAAAATGAATATGTAAAAAATCTCAGCAACTCTAATAAAAGGTGATGATATTATGGTACCTTTAATCCACTTCTTCACCCTTTGAATAATTACATAACCATCTTAAGGTGCTTAGGAAATAACTCAAAGGTCCTATTTTTTGCTGTGATGGATAAGAAATCTAAGAAAAATATAATATTATGGAAGGAATGAAAATATTGGTAAGTTTCCTGTTATCTGTACTACAAATGAAAACTCAGACTTTACAGTCAGTATATCTGAGATTTGTGTTACATGACTATCCTCCCACCTGCCATGTTTGTTCTTATGATAAACAATTCATAATTAAAATGATTCTTCCAACATGAACCCTCTCTCTCAGCACTTACTGGGTTGAGCTTCTTCCTTGCTGGATCATGACCATGAAGTAAAGATCTGAAGATCCCTATGTATCAAGTGTCCAATGAGGGCTCAGATTCTGTCCTAATTGATATGAATATGAGCGGAAGCTTTGAAGTACAGATGAATATTGAGGATACACAGATTGTGCTAACTGTACTTTACTCACTGGTGAGAAAAGCCAATTATTCATTATATATGACTTCAAAAATTCATTTGCAAATTCATTAAACAAATTGATCTTTGCTACGCAAACTCTAGGGACTTACAGCAATTAATGGAGGAACACATATAGAAAATTAATGGTCACATCTTAACTTTTTGGCTTTTTATTTACTCAGGTACTATTTTGTGAAATTTATATTCATATATTCAATTTTTTTGTTTTTTTCTCATTTCATTGGGATAAAACACACATTGAAATATTTACCATATTGACCATATTATGGACTCATTTCAAGGATAGTTACTGCATTCCAGTTTAGGGAGAAGGAACCAGTATTCATTTTTTTTTCAAGTTGGAAATGTGTAGTCATGTTTTAAAAGCCATATCATTCTCATAACTCATTTTTGGAAACCACCATTCTACTATGAAAATAATTTTAAAAACCATTAAATAACACAAATGATGTGACCAAAGAGTGGTTGTTTATAATTTTTAGATGTGAAAAAAATAATCATATACAATTTTTTTTTCTGAACTACATTTGAAATTGATACTGTGGGTTTTTAGGTGGTACAGTTTGGTTGAGAAGCCTTCTCTAGTAGCTTTTATACCAATGCAACAGCAACACCTAAAACATAAAATAAAGAAATAAGGGGTATGTGAGACCCAATGATGTTTGTCGTCTTCATCTGATAATGTGGTCCTTATAATGGAAATAAAAAGCTGTATAATAAGTGTCCTCCATAAAATATAATGGAAGGAATGTCTTGTTAAGTTAATTTTATAGCAAACCTGTCTCAAACTAAAAGAAGAACTCACATGGAAATCTAATTATGAAATTCATTACAATATTTATCCTTATGTATAGCTGTAAAAACATGAAATTATCCATAGATTCTAAAAAATCATGTTTCCTAAACAAATTTTCAGAAATCTATATAATGGTTATAATGTAAATATTGATAGTTATTTTTTTAAATCTTTATTGTCCAAAAGTAGATACGTTGTATGAACAAATATATATGTTGGTATTCCCATTTCCCTCCTCCCTGTCCCCAATCCTCTGGGTATCCTCCTCAGTGGGCACTCTGGATCAATCTATGTGATAAGGGGTTATGGAGAGCAATGGAGGCAGCCAGTTTGCCTCCCCTTTATGTGTTGTAGCTGAGGGAGGCAATATCTCTAGGTAATCTCTCCCACCATGGCTCTTACAGTCTTTCTTCCCCCTCTTCTGCTCAGTTCCCCGAGTCATGGAGGGTGAGTTTTAAGTATTTTTTATTGTTGTGAACTTCAGAGTCTCTGTGCTTCTACTTTAAGTTGTGTTGGAAGTTGTTTTTCAAGTCCTTCACAAAAAGATCTATTGAAAAATATTGGTAAAAGGTGGTGAAAAATAATATCTCCCTCAGTTTTTGAAAGAATGGATATAGAGTTACCAGTGGACTCAGTTATACCTCTACCAGGCATTTACCCTCGATATTTCATGCCTCAACACAGAGACATTTGCTCAACTGTTAATTTCAGCTCAATTCATAATAGCTAAGAATTGGAATCAACCCAAATGCCCATCTCTAAACGAGTGGATATCAAAGTTGTGTTACAGTTACATGATGGAATTCTACTCAGCTGAAAGGAAAAATAACATAATGAAATTTAAAGAAAAGTGGACGGAATTGGGGCAGATCATACTTAGCGAACTCACACAAGAACAGAGTCAAATGCCTCATATAATCCCTCATTTGTGGTTCCTAATCAGGTTAAGCTTAAACTGTAAGCAAACCTGACAGATGAAATGAAAGACTTTAAAAAGGAATGGGAGGAGTGGAGGGAGGAATGGAAGGAGGGTACTTATACAATAAGCTAAACCAATAAAGAATTTAAACCATAAAATCCTTACTCTCATACAGTAAGCTCTCAAGGAAGATATGGGCATCACCTGGTAAGAGGGGCCATGAAGAAAATAGGAGGAAACCTAACCCCATGAAAAATGGATCATACTTCAACTCCCTGTCCCAGTCACTGTTTTCTTCCTATAATGGCCTGTTGATCAAAGAGACCCATGAGGTCTCCGAAACAATGCAGACTTCTGTCAAAGCTTTTGAATACCCGCCAAGACCAAAGGTAACATTTTATTGCTGAAGTAACCACAGAAAGTCATTGCACAGCACTGAGAAACCCTTCAAGATCCAGAATGGTAACCAGCTCCCACATGGTAGCATGTATAGTGCTGGCAGGCACTATATGAGCTGCCAGGGGAAGCTGGTCAATAATATTTGGAGAAAGCAGAGACCACTGATATTCAATTCAGAGTGATGTCATGAGAATGGTGAACATAATTCTTTATGGGAGAGATTAGGGAACCAAGAAATGATCACTTGTGCAAGAGTGGTGCCAAAATCAAGGTGTTGGGGGGGTGTAATCAACGGCTTTCAAATTTGCTAAGAGATCCACTAAGTGACAAAGAACCCTTAACTGGAATTGGGATCCAGAGCAAAATTTATGGGGACCAAAAAACCTGAGCTCCAAGGGGAAATTCCCACTACCAGAGAACTAAATAGAGGCTACATCTAATAGAGTCTTGCCAAATTAACAATGTGTGTCTCATTTAACCTATACTGATCTCAAATGAAGATACTGTTTGTATTTTTTAGAAGGCAGTGAAAGAGCCATGGTCAACCAAACTCCAACAACAAGCCATTGGATGATGGCTAACATCCCTGCAAGTCATAAACCACCTTAGGCCTATTATGTAAGGCCCCAAATGAAACCTATGAGAAAGCAGCAATGATAAGCAAGAGACCTCTCACCACATCAAGTCAGATAACCCAGGATAGGTCAATGAGAGACACCAATGATATACAGCACAACCCAAAGCAGAAATCCAGAGATACTTAAGATTTCAACAATAAGGCAGACTTAAAACTCACCCACCATGACACAGGGAACTGAGTGGAAGAGGGGGTGGAAAGATTGTAAGAGCCATGGTGGGGAGAATATTCAGAGACATTGCCCCCCTCAGCAACAACACACAAAGTGGGGAGAGGGGAGAAAACTGGCTTGCTCTTGTACAATTCATATCCCCCTACTCTATGGACTGCTCCAGTATGTCCAATGAGGAAGATACCCAGTGGATTGTGGACAAGAAGGAAGGAAATGGGGGTACCATCATAAGATTTGCTCATACAATGTATCAAATTGTGGATAAGAAAGATGTCAACAATAAAAATTACTTAAAGGTCTCAATTGTTGCAGTTAAGATTTACACGTTCCATTTTTTGAGATAGCCCAGGCTGGCTTTGAATTCACTATGTAGTCTCTGGCTGGCCTCGAACACACAGTGATCCTCCTACATCTGCCACTCAAGTGTTGGGGTTAGAGGCGTGCACCACCACATCTGGCTAAACTTTTCAAATTTTAACATTAACCTTACATCTGAAATAATATTATGTGAAGTTCAGATTAATATAAATATATGAGGAGGCTTCATAGTAAAATTGCCTACTTTCTGGACCTGAGTAAACCACTTAAGACAGGTAAAATGATCATCTATTTAAAAGACCATATAAAGTCAACCAGAAACTCTTACAACTTAGATCAAATTATCAGGATACAAAATCACTATACAAAAATCAGTAGTTTTATATAAAAAATTTACTGAGTTTACTGAGAAATAAATTAGGAAAAGAATCTCATTATCATTGTCTCAGAAAACTACCTAGTAACAATCTTAAGTGAAGGACCTCTACAATGAAAGTTGTAAGACAGCAAAAAACAAAAAGGAATTGAGAATGTTACAAGAAAATGAAAAGAGCTCTCATGAGTATGGATTGGTATAAAACTACTATTTTGAAAAAGGCTTTAAGTCTTTTAGTCTTTAGAGTCTTAAATCTGTTTTATTGTTGAAATCTTAAGTGTCTCTGGATTTCTATTTTATGAAAATCAATACACATTAAATGGGATAGCTATAAAAATTCCAGTGTCAGTCTTCACAGAAATAGAAAAACAACCTCAAAATTTATATAGAAGTACAAAAACTACTGATAGCCAAAACAATCCTTACAAAGAAAATAGTAAAGGATATAAAACACAGTTATAAAAGTAAAAAATATGGAAGAGAATAAAGACCTCTAAAATAAACATAACAGCAACAAAACTACTTTCAAATTTTTTTCAAAAATATTTTGAAAAAATATGGTCTCTTCAAAAATAGCACTGGGGGTCTTGGAATATATATAATTAGTAGCTGGATGTGCTTAATTGCAAAGCCTGAAAACCTGGATTTATTTCCCAAGTACCCATGTAGAGCCAAATGCAAAAAGTGGCACCTGCTTGTGGAGTTCTTTTGTAGTGCCACGAGTCTCTGGCACACATGTACACTCTCTCTCTGTCTGTCTCTTTCTCTCTCTTGCAAACAATTGATATGTTAAAAATGATGCTCAGCAAACTGTATAACTACATGTGAAAAGAAAAAAAATCATCCTGTACAAAATCATTGCAAAATTGGTCAGAGACCATAACTAAACACCTGAAGCTATGAAACTGCTAGAGGAAAATATGGGTAAGTTTTGCAAGTTAGACATTGACAAGGACTTAGTGAAAGGATAATAGTTTAGAAAATAATTGCAAGAAGTCCGAGGCCTGGAGACCTAGTCTCCTCCACCACAGGCTGCAGGGTGTCTTCTGGGGATAGCTGTCCTTCCTCTCCACTTCAAACCTTGTGAAACTGATACCTGGGAAAGCTTTCTGGGGCCCTGGCCAAGGCAGTCTAGGAAGTCTGGAGATTTCATTCCTAACTCTGCTTGCTTCCTGCCCACCATGCTCATGAGATTCTTCTAGGGAAAGGGAAGGGTACTCATAGACTTTAAGGCAGTGGGTGGCCTCTCTGCCTATTCTCTCTGCTAGGCAGCATTATGTTACTTCAAGGCCCCTCGATTGTGGAGGGCAGATGCAGAGGACATGGGAGTTTCAACTTAGAGTCACCAAGTGTACTGAGGGTTTTCTTGTACATATTTAAAGTAATAGGGAGAATTGAATGGATGATCTAGTTAAAGACTCCATTTGAGAATATTCAGGATAATTGAGGGTTCCTTATTATGGTTTTGTTGAATTTATCCACAATAAACTTTGGGTGGAGAAGAGTGTCAGATTTTATGTGATGAGAATTTATCTGCAGTCTGTGCTTTGATTCTCTGGAGAAAATCAGCTTGGATGGATAAGAGACACTGCTAAGGAGCTGGGAGATGAGTGGGGAAAAAACTGTATCTAGTTCTTATCATGCACATATAGCAGGTAACTGAAGGATTTAATGGAATTAAAAGATGAACTAAAAGGTGGATTTGTTTAAAAAAAAAAGTATTCTGTTGATCCCTATTCACCTGGAAGTTCATTGCTATCTCATTACTGTGACATTCTCTCATCATATTATTTCATTTTATGATTCTGAAGACATTCATTTTAAATTTTTTATAGAGAATATAAGTATTTTCTGACTTAAAGCTCAGGGAAAAAATAGACCTAATTTCTTCAGGGTTGGCAGACTGTGATTGCAAAGTGTATTCCACAACAGAAAAATGAGTGGCTCTCACCTTAGAGTAGCCTTTCCATTTTTATCAAGTAGACACTCCCGGAAGAGGATTTACAAGGAGCTACGTGAGTGCCAGCTGGCTCCTAGACTCAGCAGGGACCCTGGAACACTGCCATGTCATAGCAGATCCTTTGTTACTTGATTCTCCACAAACACTTATTTGAATATTTACAGATATTTCAGGTTGGTGATGTTGGGCCACTGTTGTTACCTTAAATTTATTTTTTGCCCTTATTCATTTCTCTTGCTATCATGTACTTTTTTAAAAAATAATAATTGCAAGAAAAGTGAGATTTACTGAAATTTAAAAGACCCTGTCAAGCAAAGAAAACCCTTAACAAAGTAGGAGGATTATGATGTGTCCCGGCCCTCACGTCAGTCAACAAAGACCCTAAGGGAGGAAGTGAGAAAGAAAAGGGAAAAAGAGAAGTGAAGAATGGAGACAAGACAAAAATTCTGATCAAGTCTCTTTTTATTGCAGTATAGGAAGTACTTAAATATCCTGTCACCAGAGGAAGTGTGTGGGCGCTTATGTAGGAACTAGCATAACTGGGGTGCTAGGTAACCTGACCACAATGAGGGTCATGTGATCTCTAGGAGGAAGCCTACAGGTGGGAAAAAGAAATTTTAGCAGAGAAATACAAACTTAGCTTTGGTTAGTAGAGAAAATGGAAGAGACCTTCAAAATGGCATCAACGCAGTTAAGACACAATAAGCAGCTCCCCACAATGATGAGTTCAAGATCAGCCTGGGAGTACAGAGTGAGTTCCAAATCAGTCTGATTTAGAGTGAGACCCTACCTCGAAAAAAGAACAACAACTTATACATTGAGATTTCATCTCACCCTGTCAGAATGCCCATAATTAAAGGAAGCGGCAGAAAGGGGACAGAAAGTTATATACTACTAGTGGGATTGTAGCCTGGTGAAGGCAGTATGGAAAATATAATGGAGTTTTGTTACATAAAAGAAAAAAATCTACATATTTCATCTACAGCACTCCTTAGAAAATATCTAAAGGATTGTTATTCACCATAGTACAGAGGCTTGTACTCTTCTATGTGTTTAAGGAATCATCGTAGGACTCCATCAATGTCTGAAATACAGAATCAAAGTAGCTCTTTATCAATAGATGGACCTATGACATCTATTGTGATGTAGTGCATAAAAATAATTACATAACATCTCAACAAAAATCTTGCCTATTTGATCATATACATCATTTCAATATGTTGTATTTCATACCCAATTGTTGCAGTCAGCTTTCTAGTTGCTGCACAGGAAGAACCCAAGCAAAAGCGGCTTGTGGAGGAATGGGTTTATTTGGCTTACAGACTCGAGGGGAGACTCCATCCTGGCAGGGAAAACGATGGCATGAGCAGAGGGCTGGACATCACCTCTGCCACAGCACTGCAAACCGCGGCAGGAAGGTGTGCCAAACACTGGCAAGGGGAAGCTGGCTTATAACCCCATAAGCCGCCCCTGACAACACAGCTTCATCAAGGTTGTAAAACCCAAACTGCCATCAACTGAGGATCGATCTATCAGAACACATTCAATTGTTTGTGGGGGACACCTGGATCAAACCATGACACCAATTCATAGTAAAATGATGATTTCAAACACTATTACTATGGATGAGTAATTTCTGAAACGATAATTTTCACTGTGATAAAAATTCTAGTAGTGTATGATGCTTATGTTTTCAAAGTATTGTGAAAGAGATTGATTTGTCTTCTTAATGTTTTTGCATAAATTGATGTTTTCCATATATGTTCCCTTCAGTCAAAATGTAATTAACATTCTTTATACTTTCACAAATTCACAGAAGTGAGATTCTGCTCTTTCCTTAGATATATGAATTTTTTGTCTTTCACTGAAAACATAAAGAAGCAAGGAAAGTAGTACACAAGTTCTTTGCCTGAGTAGAGGAAGATCCTAAATATGTTATTGACATTCATTTTATTTTTCTTATGCTTTCCTCATTAATATTAGAGAGTCCTTAGAGAGTGAGGCAACTTGGACCAATTTGAACAATGATAAGCTCTGTGTATTCATCCTGCAAAATCATAACAGGCAATAATTGCTGTATATCTCCAGACCTTCATTTTTTTGGTCTCAGTGAACTTAGGTTATATATTTTCTCTTCCCATGACATACAATATAGTAAAACTATAAATGTTAACACATATATCCTGGGGAAACAAGCTGAGACTTTCTCGGACACTAGACAAGGAAAATTTCTCAGATATGTACTTACTGGTCATGAGTCAGCAAAGAAGCAGTATAACCTGGTAGGTGGGGAAAGAGAGAAATAGAAAGAGATTGTGGATATGGGAAGGGACATTGGAAAATTTACTTCCTCATTATGGTGACAAACTTAAAATTTTTGATATCCAGGTGGTACGATGTTAATGTAAACAGTTTCAGATACAGCTGGGAATTTTATGTTTTTGGTTGTAGCTAGCATAGAAGATACCCAATTCAAAATTTTCATTTTATTGAACCTGGTTCTACTTTATGTAGATATATCACCAGAGAAAACAGAAACTGTTTTCTAAACAGTTTCCTGTACAGTTCAAATGTGTATGATGTACATTGTGAGGAGAGTAAAAGGGGAACAGTATAAATAATACCTGTAACTGGTTTTTGAAGGCTTTCTGATTTTAGGTGTTGCATAATGCCTTTTACATACATTATTTCATATTATGAGATTTTCCCTTTTATATCATTATTAATTGTTTTACAAAAATGAAATTGCACATTATTGTTACTAAACCTCTACAAGATTTTTTCAGGTAGAAAAATGTTAAAGCCATGTTTGCGTGGGTGATCTTATAAACATAGGGCATCATACCAACACTTCCATTTATTTTACTTCCTGTTACTCTAAAGAGATTCTTGATCTCTCCATGTTTTTCCTTTTATTAAGCATTGTAGGCCCTAAGGCAAAGCTTTGAAACAAGTAGATTCATCCTCAGTAGGAAAATTAATGGAAGACAGTAATACAGATAATCTATACATCATAACTCAGAAGAGGTCTCTCTTACGGTTACTCCGGGATATACTTGCAGCTTTCCACATCTTTCTTCATGCTCATTTTAGCCCACACATTCTCAAAAGAAACCATAATGACACCTGTTGGTTGTATTACTACTTAAGAAACTGGAAAATTTGTAGTTAGGACCTCTGCTTAAATCTTCAGGTTGACTTGGACACAATAATAAAGTTTATGGCATTAGATACAGTCTTATAACTTAAATCTCTTTTTAGTTTGATCTCACAATACTCCTTCCCCAGACTCCTGAGTGCCATAGTTAAAGATGTGTGGCAGATGTGTTTCAGAATCTGACAACTTATTTTTTTCTGAAATGATTATTTTTACTGTGATAAAAAAGTAATGTAGGATGCTGATATTTTCAAAGTATGTTGAAAGGGATTGATTTGACTGATCAATGTTTTATGCCTAAATTGATAAGTTTTCCATATATGTTCCCTTCAATCAAAATATAATTAACAGTCTTTATACCTTCACAAATTCACAGAAGTGGGATTCTGTTCTTTGCTTAGATCATTTTTGGATCCACTTATTTCTTTTTATGGCATGCTGTTAACATATCTTACATCTTTCCCAATTCTAATAGCATTTGAAAACTGGGGTCATCAGTTGACTCATAACAATTATGGAAATTTCTGTTTTTAACCTATCAAAACAAACATTTTTATTTGGTTTTTCGAGGTAGGATCTCTCTCTAGCCTAGACTGACCTGGAAGTCACTGTGTAGTCTCAGGGTGGCCTTGAACTGATGGCGATCATCCTACCTCTGCCTACCGAGTGCTGGGATTCAAGGCATGCACCACCACACCTGGCTTAAAACCAACATTTTTGTATGAACCTTACTTCTTTATTTTTAAAAATGATTTATTATAGTTATTTTATTTATTTACAAGCAGAGAGCAATATATAGAGAGAGACAGAGAAAATGGGCATGCCTGGGCTCCCAACCACTGCACACTCCAGATGCATGTATTCTCATCCTAGAATCATATAGCATATACTTCTTAATTTCTATTTTATTAATTTTCTTAAAGGGATTTGACATAATTTATTCTTTGTTTTCTTGAGACTAGATTGCATTTTACTGACTCATGGATTTGAAATATCTACTATTCTTGTTCTTCTAATGTGGTCTACCATAGTATGGTGGCATCAACCAGGTGTCCCACATAAACTCATGTGTTCTGAATACTAAGTACCCAGCTGGTAGCAATTTGGGAATTGGGGCTTCCTGAAGAACGTGTGCTGGTGGGGTAAGGCTTACAGGTGTTATAGCCAGCTTCCCCTTGCCAGTGTTTGGCACACTTTCCTGATGCTGTCCACTTGATGTTGATCAGGAAATTTTATCCATATTTTTTTCCTGCTGTTGTCCATCCTCTGTTCATGCCATATTTTCCCTGTCACCATAGAGTTTCCCCTTCAATCTATAGGCCAAAATGAACCCTTTTCACCAAAAGTTCCTTTTGGTCAGGTGCCCTGTGCCAGAAATGAGAAGGTAACTAAAACAGTAAAACCGGTACCAAGAAGTGGATTGTTGCTGTAGAAACTTGACTTTTTTTGCCTTTTGGACCTGATTTGTGTGAGGAATGTGGAAGAATTTGAAACCTTGGCCTATGATGCATCTTGCAGTGCTGGAAGTACAGCATAATAGACTCTGATCAGAGATAAACAACCTGAATGCAGTAGGAACTATGGACTGTGAGGTTTGGTTTATGAGGGCAAGAAGTTTGTCTGGCCTGGTCTAGGAGCACTTTGTGTGAGAAGCTTGCTGTGTTCTTCCTTACTGTGTCATGAGTAATTGTGCAGTATTGCCCTGAATAAAAGTGTTCTGGTGTGAGAAGAAGGCTAGAGCACACAAAGAAATGAAAGCTTTGAGCTAAAAAGTACAGTTCAGCTTGGCTGTCATTGAGAGACTATGACTATTGAGATTGGTCCAGCTGTTCTGCAGGGATAGCAGAAAGAACAAGTACTCTTTTGAAAGTACAGGGGCCTGAATGATGGAGTTATCCTGCTTCTCCAGGTCAGCTTTAGTTCCCCTTTGCATTAACAAATTGCTGGCCCACCTTGTACTATGGAGTATAGCAAATGCATGAAAGAGTCATTGCATTTACAGCATTGTTTGATTTTTTGGGACTTGATCATGGGTAATGTGAGGCAGGGTTGCTAAGTCCCAGACTAGAGGCCTGATGCAGCCATGAGGATAAACTGGGTGTTGCAGCAGAGACCCGGTGGAGACACCAGGACATGAGACAGCTGCCAAAGAGATGTTTCAGTTTAGGATTTTCCCCTAGTGATGAGCATTCTAGCTGGAGGTGCAGAATTAGAACTCCAGATTTTGTGACTGGTTGCAGATGTTGGACTTGGAACCATGGAATGTGATGTTTCCTGTTTGTCTTTCTTTGTTTTGCCCAGTGTTATCTTTCACAGTGTGGATATTTATTTTGTGTCATTATGTTTGCTTATAGGTTTGTTGGTTGGTTGTCTTTAGAGGTTAAGATATCTGGACTGTGCAGATGTTTGAACAACATTGGAATTGATTAAAAAACTACTATTGGAACTTTTAAAAATTGTATTGACTGTATTGCATCATGGATGGTCATAATTTATGGAGACCAGGGGAAGAATGTGGTGGTTTAAATTACGTGTTGCCCATAAACTCATTCATTCTGAATTTTAGGTCACCAGCTGGTAGCAATTTGGGAATTGGAGCCTTCTGGATAAGGTGTGAAATTGGGGGCATGCTTATGGGTATTA
>PVHP010024826.1:0-26097 GCA_004024765.1 Zapus hudsonius
AAAAAAAACAAAAACGGTTAGCACCCTTGGCTCCATGGCAAATCTTTTTTCCTCAGCCACCAAGGCCAAAAAACTGCCTCGGGGGGAGTGTGAGTCCAGCTCCACCCAGCTGCCAGCCTTTGGAGAGAAGGCACCCCCAGGGGGTCCTCAAACCAGTTTGGTTGCTTTTAGGCTGTCTTTTCCCTCAGCCACAGGGGCTGAATTTGCATTTTAGAGAAGGGAGAAAAACTTTTTTCTATATTTTTTTCCATTTCCAAGAAGCTATGAAAATTGAACTAAGAATTATAAATTGCAGCTCTACTGTTTTTGAATTAAGAAGCTCAGGATCAGCCTAAAGCCTGTGTTATTTAGTAAAGTTTAATCCACAGTGCTTGCAGAGGCTGTGTTCCAGGTTAACTTTCTGTCTTATTCCTGCCAGCGAATGCAGGGATGTCCCAGGTTACTCCACCTGCAGTGAGACATTTTTGTCCTCAGTGTCTACAGCATTCCATACCCTTTGCTTCAGGGATTTCTCTAACCATTGTAAAATCAGCTTGAATTTATCCAGCAAGCAACAGAAATGAAACATTTTTGCCAGCTTTGATGGCCCCTTCCGCCTCTGGAAGAGTATCTGACTTGTAAAATCTCATTAATGGCTTTCCAGTAGGAAAAAATCTATACTGGGACCTTCTCAGGTCCGAAAGTCTCATAATAATCACAGAGATAGTCGCCCACACAGGCCCAATGTTTTTCATCTATAGTCCCTTCCCGGGGGAACCAGGGACACACATCTTGGAGATTAACAAAAAACTTAACTAAATTTTTCTTCTTAACCCGATTTCCTCTCACCCTGAATGATTCTTTAAGACCTTTAATAAACAACTCTTGTGAACTTAAGTTCTGACCCATTGTGACACGAATTTCCCTACCTTGAGAGACCTCAGCTGGGTCACAGAGGTCCACGAATTTTCTTGACTGCGTAGTATACCAGTTGAGCGCATTGTCCAGAGGGGGTCCACACCCTCACGCCCCGCGTCAGGCACCACGTGACCTGACCCACGGGCCTAGACAATGAAGGTTGCGAGGGGGACCCTAGCCTGGATGAGTAGAAAAGAACAGGAGAGAGATGAGACCAAGACAGGAGTCTGATCAAGGTCTGTTTATTGCAGGCAATAGGCGAGCTTATATGCTAAGAAGAAGGAGGCAGCTGCACATTTCACTTTGCACAATAGTAAAAGTTTTCCAAACCCTGTTGCCGTCGGCGGTCACAGTGGCCTCTTACTGGAAATGTTGTGATTAGCTGCAATGGCTTGTTTCAGGAAGCACATAACATTGCTAGACTTCCGCATAGCTCAGGGTCGACAGTGGGGCAATGCCTCAGACCCCGACATTATTGAGGAATTCTAGAATGAATTAGAGGCTAAATTTAGGTTAGAAGTGAAGACATTTGACATTCTGTTTTCAGTCTCTTTATGTTACCCATGCTGACCTTGAACTCCTGGGCACAAGTGATCCTTGTATATCAGCCTTCTGAGAAGTGAGACTACAGGTGTGTACCCCTGTGCTTAGCTTGGCAGTTTATTTTTAAGTTATGAGAAGAACAAATCTTTACATCTCATAACAAGGGAGAATTTGAAGGAATAGGCTTTGAAGTGAGCTTCTGGGTTTGTAGAATTAAGGAATCTTAAAATGGGCATGCCATCAGGAAAATCAGACTAAGGTGGTAAAATTCAAACACAGGGCTAATGCGAAGTGACTGACAGTCTCTGAAATTCTACACATTTTTATAAGTCTTTCTGAGTCTGGCATAGTGATGTATGTGTGTAATCCTAGGATTCTGAAGGCTGAGGCATGAGGTTGGCCAGTTTGAGGACAGAATGAGCTACATAGTGAGTAGTAGCTATAAAGCAAATTTTAGGGCAATCTGGCCTATAGAGCAAGACCTTGTTTTAGACAAAACAAGTAACCCCCCCAAAACTGAAAAGTCATGTTGATACAGCATTGGTCACTGAAGCTATAGGCTGACATGGTAAGATCAACAATGAAACCAGAATATTCTATTTGCTCCAAATGGGATATTATCATATCAAGATTTTCCTTGGTTATTATGTTGATAGTGTTAAACATTTATCTTTAAATTTTATTTTTTATTTTTTGTGACTTTTTTGAGGTAGGGTCTTTGTGTAGCCCAGACTGACTTGGAACTCACTGTATAGTACCAGACTGGCCTTGAATCCACAGAAATCCTCCTAGCTCTGCCTCCCAAGTACTGGGATTAAAGGTGTGTGCCACCACACTCAGTCTTGTTTTATTTTTATAATAACAATTAAAAGGTAATCCATATTCTGCACATAATCGTTTTTTGAGTAATTGTTAAATGGACAATCAATGAGACTTGGAACTTGAGCTCAGAAAATGAGCCAGACAGAGACCTAGAACTAGAAGACTGAACAAACTTTTTCCTTCCTTGAGTTGCTTTCTGTCATGTATTTGCTCATAGGATTGAGAAAGTAACTAATACATGGATGATATTATTATTGTTGTAAGTAAAGAAGAGGCGATGGATGTAGCTCCATGGTAGAGTACTTGCTTAGCATGATTGAGGCCCTGGGTTCCATCTTCCACTCTACAAAACAAGTAAATAAACCAACATAAATCTGAAGCAATAAAATAGAGAAGAGAAAGCATGAACATGGCTGCTAGTTGTGGGGTCTTCACATCCAATCCCTCTGAATACCCTTACATATATACATGGATTCATGCATACGTACTATCCATCAAGAAGGAGCAAAGAGAACTCCAGAGTTATATTTTTTTCTGTATCCTATAGAAGTGTATGGACACACTTCATACACACTTCACTTGAAAAATAGTAACACTGCTAGTAGATGTTAAGGAGACACAGCCACCCCAGTGAGGGGACCTTGATCCTTGATAAAGTGAAAGGAATTTCTACAAAGAACTGCTGAAGCTCTAAATCTCTTTCCTGACCCAATTAAAATGTTTTATCTGCTGAGTGCTGGCATGTGATCATTTAGAAGAACCAGTTTCCATGTGATTGAAAAATGTCCTGAGATTTAAAGGATAGTCAGAATCACAGAAAAAAAACTCACAACTTAAAACAACAAGATCATCAACAACAATAACAAACAACAGCATTTCTCAGAGATGAGAATTTTGACATAACAGAAAGTGAAACCCCAGAAAAATTTTAAATTAAAGTTTGATTTATTACCTGTTTCATGCTTTTCTCCTCAACACAGAGGAAAACTGGAAATAATCTGTGTCCTTTCAGTTCTGCAGTCCATGAATCATGTCTAAGTTTCAGTGTTCAAATTGCATTACTTTCATTGGTGCACATTTCAAATGTAAAAGTCTCCGCTGGGCTTTGTGGCGTACAGCTTTAGTCTCAGCCCTTGGGAGGCAGAGGTGGGAGAATTGCCATGAGTTTGAGGCCATCCTGAGACTACATAGTGAATTCCAGGTCAGCCTGGGCTAGAATGAGACCCTACCTTGAAAAACAAAACAAACAAACAAAAAAAATCAAATGTAAAGTTTCCAATGTGTGGCTTGCTGAGGCAAGTAGATGGGGGACTGTCTCCTGTCTCCTTTATTAACTTCTCAAAAGTCTAGATATCCCACTGGAAGAAAAGCATGAAAATTTTACTGCATACTTATAGTATGATAGTTTCTTGGCTCAGCATCATTCTCAAAATTACACTTTTACAGTACTGGTAGAGGAGTCACTGGGTAAAGTGTTTGCTGCACAAGCATGAGGACCTGAGTTAAAATCCTCAGTGCCCACATATAATGCTGGGGGTGGTGATATGTGCCTGAAATCTTAGCACTGGAGAGGTGGAGACAGTTGAATCCCTAGGTTTTTTTTTTTTTTTTTTGGTTAGCTAGTCTAGCTGAATTGGTGGGCTCTTGATTTAGTGAGTTTGTCAACAAGAAAAAAAAATATGGAGAGCAACTGAGCAAGACACTTGACACCAAATTCTGGCTTCATAAGCACACACAAACAAACATCCATACAAAAACCATACATACACACATGCATGCATACCACATATCCATGCCAAAATTACCCTTTTAACAATGCTACCACACCAAATCATTAGTAAACAAATTAATATGAGAATAAAATGTTTAAGTGTAGATTCCATTTAATGCTCTAATTAAACTATGCATAATTGAAATGGCTTCCAAATGATATAAATTGAGTCATACAACATCAGTGTAATCATTTCCAATAATTATAACATTTTCTAAATTATTTGTTGCCTTTTAGAAATTGCTAGTAGAATTTTTAAAAATAGAAAAATGATGCCAGGAATTGATAAAGCAGACTACATTAAATTCTTCTAGGGATAATTGTTACAATGTTATGGAGACTGTAGCACTTGTTCCTAAACCTACCCCACATCACTCCAATGCAGGTACTCCTCAGAACAACAACTAGCTATCATATAGCCTAGATTCTTTTCCCATTTGGTATCTTCCAGGGCCTCTTGGTATCAGCATGAAATATCCTTTTATAACCTTTAAAAATATCTGAAGTTAAAACCCAGCTAAGAGTCAGGTGTTGCATCTGGCTGACTATAAGAGTAGTCTGTTGCTAGCCTAGATTGTTTCTTGCATGTCTTTGACTCCTTTGGAAGAGACTACGTCAATAATCTTCTTTAATGTCCCATGAACTGTATTTTTCTGGTTTCTTCCTCATGCTTTGATTCATGTTGGACTTTTGTGTGTATGCATATGTATTTTTATATGTATGTGGACACATGTGTATGTGAGTGTGTAGGCCAGATGTAAATGTTGGGTGTCTTTCTCAATCACTCTCCACCTTATTTTTTTTTTTTTTGAGGCAGGGTTTTTGCCTGAACCTGGAACTCACTGAGTTGGCTAGACTCTCTAGCCAGCAAGTCCCAGGGTTTCCTTACCTTCACTTCCCCAGTGCTGGGATTACAGACATGTGCTACCATGCCTAGATTTTACATGGGTACTGGGGATCTGAATTTCTGGTCCTCTTGCTTGAGTAGTAAGAATTTGACCAACTGAGTCATTTCCTTAGCCCCTCAAATTTGACATTTTTGGCAAGAATCCTGAACAGGTGGTATTCATCATATTTATATGAGTCCTATCAGGGAACCTAGTGGTCAAACTTTCCTTGCATTCTTGTTGCTGAGTATGGTTCAAAAATTGTGGGTCTGTCTGTTGGATCTCAAGGTTTTATAGATATCTCTGTTCAATGAATGAGTGAACTGAGATAATGTTTTCTCATGCATGCACAATTTTTTCCTCATCGCAATACTCCTTTGGTGGTCACAGAGTATTGAAATATGATATCTATCTATCTATCAAAGAATTTTTTTTACATAGGTCTTGTATCCCTTCACCCTCTGTCTCCCATTTCCCTGAGTGCTCTCCTCAGTAGGGTTATTGGTGTTCATTGTGGAATAATTAGGGCCTCTGTCAGCCTGTGGGGGAGGGGGGGTCTGTGCCTCAGGATATTTCTACCCATGTTATGGCTGTTACAATCTTTATGTCACCTCTTCTGCAACAATCCCTAAGCTTTGGCAGGAGTGTTAGGATGTTTTAAGGAGTTTTGTGTATGGCCTTTATTATGTTGAGGTATAAGCCCCCAATGCAAATTTTCTCTCCAGTGTTTGGATCATGAAGTGATGTTGAATTTTGACAAAGGCCTTCTCTGCATCAACTGAAATGACCATGTGGTTCTTGTGCTTCTGTTTATTAATGTGATGGATTATTTTAGTTGATTTCTGTATGTTGAACCAACCCTGAATCCCTGGGATGAAGCCTACCTGATTGAAATGGATAATACTTTTGATGTATTGTCAAATACAGTTCGTGAGGATTTTATTCAGAATTTTTGCATCTAAGTTAATCAGGGATATAGGTATATAGTTTTCCTTTCTTGTTATATCTTTGTTTGGTTTTGGTATTAGGGTAAAGGTAGCTTCCTAAAAGGAGTTTGGAAGCATTCCCTGTTCTCCAATTTCCCAAAAGAGCTTCAAAAACAGTGGTTTCAGTTCTGTGATGAAGGTTGGGTAGAATTTGACTGAGAATCCCTCAGGTCCTAGACTTTTCCTTTTGGGGAGGTTTTTGATTACGTTTTCAATCTCAGTGGATGTGCTAGGTTTATTTAGGAGCTTTATCTGTTCTAGGTTTAGTTTTGGTAGGTGGTAGGTGTCCAGGAATTCATCTATTTCTTCCAGGTTCTCCAATTTTGTGGAGTAGAGGTTTCGGAAATATGTCTTGATGATTCTTCCAATTTCATTGGTGTCTGTTGTGATCTCTCCCTTTTCATTTCTGATTTTATTGATTTGAGACTTCTCATTTTTTAGATTGGTTAGACTTGCCTGAGGTTTGTCTGTCTTGTTTATTTTTTCAAAGAACCAGCTCTTTGTTTCATCGATTTTAAAAATCATTTTCTTAGGTTCCAATTCATTGATCTCTGTGCTGATCTTAATTATTTCTTTTTGTTTTGAGATCCTAGGGTTGGATTGTTCTAATTTTTCCAGTGCCTTTAGGTGGGTGGTTAGGTTATTAATATGAGATTGCCCTGTCTTTGTTATGAAGGCACTTAGTGGTATACATTTTCCCATTAGAACTGCCTTCATTGTGTCCCATAAGTTTTGACACATTGTTATTTTTGTTATTATTTAGATCAAGAAATTTTTCAATTTCCTTTTAAATTTCTTGAACTACCTATTCATTGTTTAGTAGTGTATTGTTCAGTGTCCAATAGTTGGTGTATTTTCTGTTGCTTTTCCCATTGTTTATTTCCAGCTGTAGTGCACCGGGTCTGAAATGATACAGGGGGCTATGTAAATTTTCTTAATTTACTGAGGCATGTTTTTCTTTTTTTCCTTTGCCACTGAGGCATGTTTTATGGCCTAAATGTGGCTTATTTTGGAGAAGGTTCAGGGGCTGGTGAGAAGAATGTATATTCAGTAGAGTTGGGATGGAATGTTCTGTAGATATCTGTTAGGTCTAGTTGACCTATGTTGTTGCTGAACTCTATTATTTCCCTGCTGATACACTGTTTAGATGATCCGTCTAGAGATAATAGTGGTATATTTAATTCTCCAACTATGATGCAATTGGAGTTATTTTTGTTTTGTTTTCCAATAAATTTTGTTTTATGAAATGTGGTGCACATATATTTGATGCATACATATTTCTGAAAGTGATATCCTTTTCTTGAATTGTTACCTTGATGAGTGAGAAGTGTCCTTAATTGTCATTTTTATTTCTTTTGGTTTAAAATCTATTTTGTTGGATATTAATGTAGGCACACCTGCTATTTTTTGTTTCCATTTATTTGAAAGATAAGTGCCATCCATTTACTGTGAGCAGGTTTCTGTCTTTAGAGGTTAGGTGAGTTTCATGAAAGCAATAGATGGAAGCGTCCATTTTTCTGATCCAGCCTGTTTGTTTTTAGTGTTGAGTTCTCTGTAGACTCTGTATTTGTTATGATATATTTCAGTGCACACTGTGTTTGCTGCTCTTTCCCTGGTGTCAGTTGTCAGACTAGCATTGGGAGCAATACTTGTCACACCTTCCTCTGCAAATTCTTCTGGACCCTAGTGAAGGTGGTAAAGGTGGCACATATAATGGTGGGCAGTCAGTTGTCATTTCTGGTCAAATTGATGGATCTTGGGTCTTCCCCAGTATTCTCTGCCATTATTAAAATAAAGATGATCCTCCAACCGGGGAGAATTCTCATTTCTTTTATAAGCTGTTAAATGAAATAATTCCAGTAAGAAGAGATTTTCCTTCCTTTTCTCAATTTTTAAATATAATTATTGGCTGGCTCATGGTTTATTTTCTGTTATATGTGTTATAGTATGTTACTGCTGCTAGTTTAATATAATTTTAGACAGGGTCTTATATAACCCACCATATAGCTGAGAAATGACCTTGATCTCCTGGTCCTCCTGCCTCTACATCTCAAATACTGGGATTATATGCATGCACCACTCTGCCTGGATTCATTATTTTTTTCTTTTTTAGGGTAAAGTAAATATCCTTTTTAATTGTTTTTTTTTAATAGTAAAATAGTATTATCACATTTTTAACTGGTAATTTTAACAATGTTAAAACTTCTATTTGTGTGATCTTGGTATTTACCTTACATGGATAAGCAGCTAGAATTACTTTTTTAAATAAAAAAATTATAAAATTGGTTTATAAAGAAGCTACAGGCTACATTGAAACTCAACTTTGTATGAAAGGCAAAAAAAAAGAAGGAAAAAAAGGGAGTTCCCAAACACTCAGGGACAAAAGGTAGGGGGAGAGAGACAGGAAATGAAGACTTTTGAATGTATTTTGGTTTTAAATCATAAAAACATAACTAAATGTACTGAAAGAATATTGAGTCTGATAAAATATTGCCTATTATTTCTATACTTGTCTCCCATGCTAATTATTATTATTATTATTATTACTATTATTATTTTATTAAGTACAAACTTTGTATAGATACATCGTGTATTGGTACAATAATTTCTCTCCTCCCTGATCCCAACTCCACTGAGGGTCCTTCTTAGTGGGATTGCTGGTATTCACCATGGAATTGTGGGATATGAGTTTTGAGAGCAACAATTAGTCATTGGGGGGGGCTTTGCCTCTAGATATTCCCTCCTACACTGTGGCTCTTATTAGCTTTCCACTCCCTCTTCTGCAAAATTTCCTGAGCCTTGGTGGGTGTGTTTTAAGCTCTCAGCAGCTTCTGGATTTCTGCTTTGGTGCATTTTGAGTATCTTCTGTGTCTGTCCACATCACCCTGGCATAAATTGTCAGGCTCACCATGGAAGCAGCACTCTTGCTCACCTTGCCAATTCCTCTGTGGTTTCACCTGTGCCCTAGCTGATGTGCGTGGAGTGGATCATCTTCTGCCAGGGAATCGGCTGCCTATTCTTCTCTTGTTGATAGATTTTTAAAAAAATATTTCATCCATTCATTTTCAAGAAGAGAGAGAGAGAAAGAGAGAGAGAGAGAGAGAGAGAGAGAGAGAGAGAGAGAGAGAGAGAGAGAGAGAGAGAGAGAAAGAGAGAAAACACCAAGGCCACTACCCTGTGGGTCTGGCCTATGTGGGTCCTGGGGAACCGAACCCAGGGCCTTAGGCACTGGAGGCAAGTGCCTTTACCGCTGAGCCATCTCTCCAGCCCATCTTGTTGATAGATTTTGTCCTCTGTTCTTGCTGCTTTCTGAAAAAGAAATACAGATTCTCCAAAGGAGAGTGAGATCAGGATAGGTTAAAAGGCATAAGCATTGTTAATTTAGAAAGATTTTGATGAGTGTAGCCTCAATTTTGGCCAACGACTAGTAATTTTGGAGTCTATAGGATTCTGACTTGGTTCCCAATTCCAGCTATGAGTTTCTTTCCATTGAGTGGATTGCTTACCCAGTCAGAGAGCCATTGGTTACCCAACTAGGATGTGGGTCACTAATTGCACAGGTGTGTGCATCTTGTCAGTCTGGTTGCTTTCATATAACAGTGACCCCTGCTTGCTCACAATATTCTTGGTCATTTCCCCCAAGCAGTTCATGTAGCACTTTCAGCACCATCTGGGAACTGGCTTCCTTCCAGATTCACCCAGATCTCTCTATCATTATTCTTTTTTTTATGTTCAATTTGTTGAAAAATTGGGCCATTGGCTACCATTGGAGAGAACATGATATTCTGGTTTTTCTGAGTTTGAGTGCTTCATTTAATATGATTCTTTCTAAAGTCATTCATTTTCCTGAAAATTTCATAATTATTTTTCCATATGCTGCATAGAATTCCATTGTGTATATGTACCATATTATCATTATCTACTCATCTGTTGGTGGGCATTGTGTCTGATTCCAATTTTAGCTATTATAAATATAGCAGCAATAAACATGGATGTACAAGTGTCTCTGTAGTAGATTGTGGAGTCCTAAGTGTATGAGAGGTCTATTTCTAACTTTTTGAGATACCTCCATAATGATTTTTGTAATGACTGTGCTATACATGTATGTGCAGATTAGCATGCAGTAGAGGGTACATTGCTTGACTACAGATTACTTGGACTCATGAGAAACTGCCTTAGTGTATTTGGACCACAATAACAACTGCCATATGTTGGTTGGCTTATAAGCAATGGAAACATATTCCACAGTCCTAGAAGCTGAATGTACCACCAGATTTTACATCTGGTAAAATGAGAGCTGCTTCCTGATTCAGAGATGGTGCCTTCCTGCTGTGTCCTCACAGGGTGGAATGTGCAGAGATCTCTCTGGGGTCTCTTCTATGAATGCATTAATTCCATCCACGAGACCTCACCCTCATAAAATCATTACCTCCCAGTAGCCCTAACTCCCAACACCATCACTTTGGAGCTGACATTAACAAATAAATTTTGGGGGGAAATAGACAGACCATCACAGTATATATTGGTCTTATATCTATTGCACCATTGCTGGAAATATTAAACCCCTTGAGGTGTACTTTAAAAGGCTCTATTGCCTAATACTATCATCTTGGAAGTGAATTTCAACATATGAATTTTTGGGAAGGGATGACAATGACAAAGACCTTCAACCCATAGCATTATTTTTCTGGCTTCTAGATGACAACAATCTACATTTTATTTTTTGATAATTTCTGTATGCGAGGGCTAGAGAGGTGGCTCAGCAGTTGGGGGGACTTGCATGTGGGGATTGCAGGTCTGGGTTTGATCCTCAGTTGCCCATGTAGGGCTGGATATGCTGGGTGGTGCATGAGTCTGGAGTTCCTTTGTGGTGGCAGAGGGCCCTGTCATGCCCTTCCCCTCTTGCAGATGAATAAATAAAATATTTAAAAAAAATTTCCATACATGACCATAATATAATTTAATCAAAACACCCTCTTTTAGTCACCTCTTCTCTTCTCTTTCACAGAACTCTTCCCTCTTTCCAACTACTCCCTCTTCTATTTTGATGACCTTAATTTAATTTATTTATTTGCAAGGAGGGAAAGTTGAGAGAGAGAGAGAGAGAGAGAGAGAGACATTGAGAGAGTGTGTGTGTATGTGTGTGTGTGAGATAGATAGATAGATAGATAGATAGAGAGATAAAGAGAGAAAGAGAGACAGAGAGAATGAATGCCAGCATGCCAGGGCCTCTTGTCACTGCAATGAAACTCCAAATGCATGAGCTACTGCATGGGTACTCGGGAATCAAACCCAGGCCAGAAGGCATTGCAAGCAAGTGCCTTTAACTGCTGAGCCTCAGCACTTGTTTACCTCCATGATCAATGTCAGAATGTTGATGAGCTCAATACTGTGGAGGTCATGTGTAATTAACAATTGCTGCTATTGTTAGGTCATGAAGTAACGGGTACTTAATGTCCCTGAGATTGTGTTGCAAAGTGTTCTTTCCCATCCTTGGGTTCTTACATTCATTCCACATCCCTCCCTTCTACAATGTTCCCTGAGCCATGAGGGCATGACAAAGATGTTTCCTTTAGCACTGAGCATTCAACCTTGACTTATTCTCAGCATTTGTTGCGATCAACTTCCTAGTTGCTGCGCAGAAAGAACCCAAGCAAAAGCGGCTTGTGGAGGAACGGGTTTATTAGGCTTACAGACTCGAGGGGAGACTCATCCTGGCAGGGAAGATGATGGCACGAGCAGACGGGTGGACATCACCTCTGCCACAGCACTGCAAACAGTGGCAAGAAGGTGTGCCGAACACTGGCAAGGGGAAGCTGGCTTATTACCCCATTAGCCCGCCCCCAACAACACAGCTCTAGCAAGGTTCTAATTCCCGAACTGCCATCAGCTGAGGATCGATTACCCAGAACACATTCATTTGTTTGTAGGGGACACCTGGATCAAACCATGACAGCATTTTAATAAGTTTGAATCTCCACAGTAGTCACCACCATTTGAAAAAAAAAAAAAAGGTCTCTGACCAAAGGCGAGAACAATATTAATCTATGGGCATGAACACAATATAAATATTAGAGTTTGATTTTAAGGGCACAATATATCCTTTCAGTCAAACAATAGTAGTGACTTGACTCACCCCCACCCAACCCAGGATCCATGACCTTCCTAGCCCGGTTTTTTTTTTTTTTTTTTTACCAAGGTAGGGTCTCCCTCTAGCTCAGGCTAACTTGGAATTCACTCTGTAGTCCCAGGCTGGCCTCAAACTGACAGTGATCCTCCTACCTCTGCCTCTTGAGTGCTGGGTTAAATGCATGTGCCACCATGCCTAGCAGGCTTTCTTAAATTACATTTTATATATTTATTTTTTTAAAAAAAGTTTATACTCTTCTATCCCTTCTTCCCACATCCATCCCACTGAGGGCCCTCCTCAATGGGCTTGTTGGGATTCATTGTGGGGTCCTGAAGGCATCGGTCAGTCTCTGTGGTGGAAGCAAGGTGCCTCAGGCAAATCCCATCCACTCTGAGGTTTTTGCACTCTTTTCACCCCTTCTTCTGCTATCTTCCCTGAGCCTTAGTTGGTATGTTAGAAATCTGATTAAGTGTTGAGTTCTCTGTAGCTTCTGGATCTCTGTTTTTTTTAAAAAATCTTTATTATCAATAATTAGATACATTGTATGAGCAAATCTTGTGATGGTACCCCCATTTTCCTCTTCTCTGTCCCCAACGGACTGGAGATCCTCCTTGGTGGGCATGCTGGATCTGTACATGGGGTAGGGAATTATGAATTGCACAAGAGATAGCAAGTTTTTTTCCCTTTGTGTGTTGTTGCTGAGGGGGTCAATGTCTCTGGATATTCTCCTCCACCATGACTCTTACAATCTGTCCACCCCCTCTGCTGCTCATTTCCCTGGTGGGTGAGTTTTAGGTCTGCTTTGCCGTTGAGATCTTAAGTGTCTCTGGTCTTCTGCTTTGGGTTGCGTTGGTTATTGTTGGTATCTGTCTCATTGACCTTTCTTGGATTATCTAACTTGCGGTGGTGACAGGTCTCCATGGAACTGGTTTTCAGGCTAGCAGTGAGAGCAGTACTCCTGACATGGCTCTCTCTGTAATGACTCCTCAGCCCCAGAAGAGGTGGAGGAGGTAACCCATTTTGTGGTAGGCAGTTGGCTATCTTTTCTTGTATTGATGTATCCTGGATCTTCCCAGTATTTTCTGCTTTCTATAAAATAAAATAGATTCTCCAAGTATGATCAGTTTGAATTAAATGAGATAAGCATAGTTATTTGAGACTTTATGATGTGTATACCCACTAATTTTAGTCAAAGAGCAGTGGAGGTTCTCTCTGGAGTGTATGAGTTTCCTATCCATGGCATTCTGATTTGGTTCCTAATACCAGGTATGGGTTCTCCCCCACTGATTAGGTCTTATATACAATCTGAAGACAGTTGGTTACCTGCATAGGTTGTGTGCCACTATTGCACAGGTGTGTTCTTCTTGTCTGGCTGCTTGATTTCATAACTTGCAGGATCTCTGGCTTATTCTTGCTATTGGTGACTGTTATCCCTCAGTGGTTCCCACAGCACTTTCCAGCATCATGAGTAAGCTTTTGACTAGGGGTTTCTTTACTGGGCACAAATTCCTTTCCATTGACCAGGAATCAGATCCAATCAGAGAGCAGTCCCATAACAGACACTCCACTATTGCACCAGTAAGACCTTCTTGCCTGGATAATTGGGACAGCAATCTTCTGTTTAGGTTTTGTTTGTTTGTTTTGAGTAGGGTCTCACTGTAGCCCAGGCTGACCTTGAACTCAATGTGTGGCCCCAGGCTGGCCTTGAACTCACAGCAATCCTCCTACCTCTGCCTTGAGTGCTAATATCAAAGGCATGTGCCACCATAATCTACTTTAAAAATATCTAATTAAAAATATTTAAGTAAAAATATTTATTAATTTGGAGGGGAAAGAGAGAGAGAGTGAGAGATAGAGAGAATGAGAATGGGTGTGCCAGGGCCTCTTGCTTTTGCAAAGGCACTCCAGACGCATGTACCACTTTGTGCATCTGGCTTTACATGGGTACTAGGGAATCACACCCAGGCTGTCAAGCTTTCAAGCAAGCACCTTTAACTGCTGAGCCATCTCTCCAACCTCATTATATACTTAAAAATTATTTATTTGAGAGGAATACACAGAGAAAGATGCAGACAGAGAGAGAATGAGTATGGGCATGCCAGGACCTTCTGCCACTGCAAACAAACTCTGTATGAATGCACCACTTTGTGCATGTCATTTTACACAGGTACAGGGGAATCAAACCTGGGCCATAGGGCTTTGCAAGCAAATGCCTTTAACCACTGAACAATCTCTCTAGCCCTCAAAATTACTTTTTAAAAGTAGTCTGCTGGATTGGAGAGATGGCTCAGTGGTAAAAGGTGCTTGCTTGCAAAATCTGATGGCCCAGGTTTGATTCCCCAGTATCCACATAAAGCCATATGCACAATGTGGTGCATGCATTTGGAGATTGCAGTGGCAGGTGGTCCTGGCATGCCTATTCTCTCTCTTTCTCTCTCTCTCAAATAAATAAAGATAAAAAGAAAGAAATACTGTTTTTAAAGTAATTTCATTCTTCTCTGCATTTTACTCATACACAAGGTCACTGGATATGGTTGCCATCAATTTATATTGTAATACTTAGCTATTGTTTGAAGGACAATTTACTGATATTTATAACTCTGTTGCAACTCAACATTTTCCAGTCCTGAGATGTTCAGATAGTAGAATCTGAATTTAAATGAAATTATTTATATGATCTTTCACAAGACAAAAATCTTGCTAAGATCTGGAATGAAATATATCTGAGAGAAAATACTAAGTGCTGCCTGGGTGGTTTCCAGTGTCTCATATATTTGAGCCTAGAGTCATGGTTTAGATAATGCCTCTTTGAACTGTATGAGTTAGTGCACAGTCTGAGTTAAACCATGAATTTTAAATCTGATAAAATCCAGATTTTTCCTTTGCTTGCTTGCTACTCAGGCTCAAAAGGCACTAGAACCTTTTGCCAAGTTAGTAAACTATCAAGAAGAATAATTACTGAGTACAAAAATAGCAAGAAAAAGAACAGCCAGTCAAGTAGTTAGCCTGTGTTTTGTAGTACATCTCATGCAATTTTTCTTTTCTTTTGGAAAGATCCTGGGAGGGTTTTTAATTTTTTGTTTGTCTGTTTTTTTTAAATTTCCTTTGTGAGGATGAGGATGAATTTTTCCATGGGATACAATTCCTTAAAATAAAATTTACATCTTGCTCAGTCTACACATCATCACCTGTTGGCCACTTGTAAGCCTGTTCAATAGTTATGTAGGAAAAGAGGTCCACGAATGTGGAGATGGGGGAGACGTGATGATCACAATGTGGCTTCCTGGGCTCCCCCTTCATGTCTTTTACTGGTATAGTTACTTTTCTTGTCCCTTTGACTTAATACCTGAAAAGAAGTGACTTATGGAACTACAGGTAATAGTTTGGTTCATGATTTGAGGACATACAGTCAATCATGGTGGGGAAGGTATGGCAGTGGGCAGCAGGTGAGTGAAGTAGCTGATCACATCTCAGTAGAGAGAGAGATACTTTCTACTTAAAACAATTTATTTTTGCAGTGTTAGGGATGAAACCTAGGACTCAAACATTCTAGAAAAGCACTCTGCCACTGAACTCTATCTGCAGCCCTTCTGTATTAGACAATGTGTGTCTAATACAATGTAAAACTATGTAAATAGTCACCACATTGTGTTATTTAAGAAAAGTGTACATATGCTCAAGATGGGTACATTTTTCCTCTCACATACTTTCAAAAAATTTTATTGATAATTAATGAATATATTTAATTTTATGACAATAAATAAATATAAACAATATACCATGATCATAATCCCCTTGCACCATCCACTCCCCCTCCCAAATCTTCCCTCCACTGAATCCCTTCTTTCCATTTAGTCTGGCTTCTATTTTGATGTCATCATTGTTTCCCTCCTATTATGCAGGTCTTGTATAGTTAGAATCAGCCACTGTGAGGTCCATGAATATTAAGGCTACTTTGTGTCTGTAATGCAAGCACTCCTCTCCTTCCTCTGGCTCTTGCATTCTTTCTGCCACCTTTCCTGAAGTGGCCCCTGAATTTTTGAGGGTGTGATAGAGATGTCTCATCTAGTGCTGAATGAGTACTGTTATTTCTCATCACTGTGGTGAGTTTTGAGTCACTTCAGTGGTGACTCATCTGAAAAGAGAAGTTTTTCTAACCAAAAACGAGAGTAGCATTAATATATGGGCATAATCATGAGTATTTTGAGGGCAGTTGGGTGATCAAAACATATCCATTTAGCCAGGCAATAGTGGTAGTTTTTCCTTAGGACTTATGACTTCCCAAGCCATAGGCTTTTCATTAGGTTATCAGTACCAAGCAAGAATTCCCTCTTGTGGAGTAGGCCTCCAGTCCAATCAGAGAGCAGTTGGATTCCCTAATAACAGATATGCCACAATTGCACCAGTTGGTACATTTGACCTGGCTGGCCTGCTGGTTAACATCTTTGATTACTTTTCTCCTTGAACAGGCTGCATAGGTCTTCCCAACATTCTGACAGCTAGTCAAGAGGGAGGAGACTTTCAACTCAGCGCTTGCTTGATTTCTCAAATGTCCTGCAGCCTAAGCATGTGGAGTCTTCAGCAATAGAATCTTACCATCTAGATTTGGTGGACATCAAGAGCTTAGATTTTAGCCTGTAATGTTTTGATGGCATCAGGGGCCTCCAACAACTCACTGGAAGGTATCCTAAACCTGGCACTGAATTTTTTTCTATGGCTTTTGGGCACAATATTATCCTGTTTCACAAGATACTTCTGCCCAAATTCTCTCTTTCTCTTTCTCTCTCTCACTTTTATGTACAAAGAAGTAGGTTTCCATATGTCGTATTCATAAATCTTAAATTTTGATGAACTCTCATACACCCCTTCCTCCCCTTAAATCATGCTACCCAGTATTCTGCCTCTGCTTACAAATCTATTATACCCCCTTAAGCTTTCCCCTCTCTTCCCTCCCTCATAGCCTCTTTTTAGCTCCTAGGTCTCTACTACTGACTTTGATTCCAACTCACATACAAATCTGAATATTTGAAGCTAGAATCCACATATGAGAGAGAATATGAGGCTTTTGAATTTCCAGGCCTGGATTACTTTACTTACTGTAATCTTTTCCAGATCCATTCATTTCCCTGCAAATTTCATAATTTTATTTTTTTTCTTTCCAGCTGGACAAAATTCCATTGTGTAAATGTATCATATCTTCATTATCAATTATCAACTAATGAGTTGAAGGGCATCTAGGCTGGTTCTCATTTCCTAGCTATCATGAATGGAGCTGTAATAAACACAGATGAGCAAGTCTCTGTAGTAATGAGTAGTCCTTAGGGTGTATGTCAAGGGTGGTATAGCTGGGTCATATGGTAAGTTTAATTTTAGCTTGTCTCAGGAACATCCTCACTGATTTTTAACAATATCTGTACTAGTTTACATCCCTGTCAACAACAGAGAAAGCTTCCTCTTTACAGACATCCTTGCCAGCATTTATTATCATTTGATTTCCTAATGATAGCCATTCTGACAGGAGTGAGATGGAACCTCAAAGTAGTTTTAATCTTCCTTTACCTGATGTTGAACATGATTTTTAGATGCTCAGTGGCCATTTTTTCTTTTGAGAACTCTCTATTCAGTTCTATAGCCCACTTAAAAATATTTTATTTATTTTTCAAGGAGGGAGAGAGAGAAAGAGAGAGAGAGAATGGGCACACCATGGCCCCTAGCTATTGCAAACTCCAGATATATGCACCACTTTGTGCGTCTGGCTTTACTTGGGTACTGGGGAACCAAACCCAGGTTGTTAGGCTTTGCAGGCAAGCCAGGCAAGTGTCAAGCACCAAGACATCTCTTCAATCATATACCCCATTTTTAAAAACAGAATATTTATTTTTATTTATTTATTTGCAAGGAGAGAGAGAGAGAAAGAGAGAGGGTAACTGGGGTATCAAACCTGGGTTCTCAGGCTTTGCAGGCAAATGCCTTAACCACTGAGCAATGTCTCCAAACCTATACCCCATTTTTGATTAGGGTTTTAAATTTCTTATTATTTAGCTTTTTGAGTTCTTTGTAAATCCTAGGAATTAATCCTCTGTGAGATGTATAGCTGACAAAGATTTTCTCCCATTCTTCAGGCTGCCTCTTTGCTCTATTCACAGTGTCCTTTGCTGTAAAAAAGCTTTTTCATTTCACGAGGGAGGTTGATTAGTTGTCTCACTCCCTGCATAATTGTGGGTTCTATTCAGAAAGTTCTTGCCTATGACTATATGTTGAAGTGTCTCCCCTACTTTTCCCTCTAGCACTTTCAGAGTTTTAGGTCTGATATTCAAGTCTTTGATTCACTTGCATTTGATTTTTGTGCATGGGGAGAGATAAGGATCTATTTTCATTCTGTTATATATATATATATATATATATATATATATATATATATATATATATATATATATATATATATAGACATCCAGTTTCCCCAGTACCATTTTTAAAGATGCTGTCTTTTCTTCAGTGAATATTTATGTCAAAAATCAGATGGATGACTGTAGCTGCCTGGGTTTACATCTAGGTCGTCTATTCTGTTCCATTGCTCTACATGTCTGTTTTTGTTCCCTTGCTTATTTTTGTTCTGTGATGGGTTGAATTGCTAGACGTGGAACTCACAAAGAGGATGACCCCTTCATTTTGAGTGGAAGTGAAAGTTTTGAGGAGACCACCTGACCCTTGCCTTTGTCTCATTTCTGCAAATTGGAGACTGCTTTTCTGTTCTTTATGCAGGGATGTTGAAAGCAAGCATTTGTTTTTAAGGGAAGGAGAACCAAGGAACACCCATGGAACAGAATTCACTAATTAGTCTCAATCATCAGTGCTCATCAACAAAATAATCCTTTCTATTATGTTTCTAGATTGCTACAAGATCTGCAAATGACTACCCTAATTTAGGAATAGTCTATGGATTTCTATTTTCTTGCCCTCTCTTCCCACAATTTATGAGTGGCTACTAAGCAGTGAACTATTATTTGGAAACTCACAAAAACAGAATTTCTGACAAGAAGCAACTTTTGGAAGGAAAGGGGTTTAATTTGCCTTACTGTTTTGAGTGGAAGTGTCATACAGTGGAAGGCATGGTGGTAGGAGTGGGTGCCAATTATGTCAATGGGCAGGAAGCAGAGGTCAAGCATCTAGTGGGACCTGATTAAAATTGTCAAGGCTTGCCCCCAGCGACCCACTTCCTCCAGCAAGTCTCCCCCTCTTAATGGTTTCACAACCTTCCCAACAGCACCACTACCTGGGGATCCAATATTCGAATACATGAGCCTAGGCTGACCTGGAATTCACAATGTAGTCTCAGGGTGGCCTCAAACTCAGGGCGATCCTCCTACCTCTGCCTCCTGAGTGCTGGGATTAAAGGCGTGTGCCACCATGCCCAGTTGCACCATGCATTTTAAAGTTCTTGATCTATCACTCTAACAGTTTTCAGGACATTTGGGGAAAGACTTTCTTCTTTTCTTGATTGTTTTGGATGCCTGAACAGGAGCTGTGTAATGTGGTGAGATACTCTCCCTTGTGTGGGATCGAGGGAGTGAGTTCCAGGAAGCAAAGTTTACACCACAGATACTGTGTAGCAACAACTGTGTGGATGGAAAATTCCAGTCTTTTGGTTAAGGTAGTTTCCATTTTTATTTGTGCAGGAAAATGTGTGTTACTGGACTCAGCTGTTTGAAAATTCACAGAAAGTAGAAGGTAACACCTGCTTTTGCTGTGTAAGTAAGTTCAAATAACAGTAAAACGATATGGCTGGCTAAGAATCATTTATGAAATTTGTTATGTGCAATCAACTTATGCTGATAAAAACTTAAAAAAGAGAAATACATATAGTTTGACCATGCTGTATCAAACAGTGAGAGATCTTTAAAAAAAATCATTGGAGTTGAACTAGTCATAGTGGTCTATGCCTGCTATCCCAGTGTTTGGGATTCTAAGGCAGGAGGATAATGGGTTCATGGCCTACCTGGGTTACAGAGTTAGACCCTGTTTCTAAAAAACAAAACAAGAGGCTGGAGAGATTGCTTAGTTGTTAAAGGAGCTTGTTTGCAAAGCCTGATGGCCCAGGTTCAATTCCCCAGTACCCACATAAAGCCAGATGCACAAAGTGGCACATGCATCTGGAGTTTATTTGCAGTGGCAAAAGACCCTGGCATGTCCATTCTCAGTATGTCTCCTTGAAAATATATAAATAAAATATAAAAAATAAAACGTAAATCACTGGGTTTAAATTTAATGGATGCAATCAGACTTATGCCCATGAAGTAGTTTGTACTTAAAAATAATTGATAGAAATAAAACATTGTCATAGCTCTTTGATGGTTCATGGGTGGTGAGCCCACGATTTTCAGGTTGATAAAGCTTCCTTTAAAAGTATTAAATGCATAATATGCAGAAAATATATGCATGTATCATAAATGTACAGCTTGATGACTTCTTACAATTGAACATGACTGCCTACCAAACAGGTAGATCAAGAAAATAAGTCTCCATCCTAAGGGTCAAACAAACAAACAAGCAAACAAACAAACAAGAAAAATCTATAGATCTTCCAGCACCATTAACCATTTACTTATCCCTACTCTCTCCTACCCCCACCTCTCCAATGACAAAGACTAATTGTATTCACATATGTGCTGCCCATACATTGCTACCCCTTACTCAAGATGAATATGTTCAAAGACCTCTGGTGGATCTTGAAAACTCACAGGGCCTATACATCCTAGTTTAGAAATTAGGTACCAGAGCTAATGAGCAATAATAACTAAAAAAATAGAACAATTACAGTCATATGGCCTAATGAAAGTTACATGAATATGATCTGTCTCTTCTCAAAATATGTTATAGACTTTCATCTTTTCACTTAAAGAAAGCATTCTGTAGCTCTAGTTGGCTTAGCCAAGATGCCAGCATTACCTCTGTACTTTCGGATAACTACTAACTAAAGCAATAGTAATTTGAACAAGAGTATTGTGATGTCACTATAGTCCATTTGATGACCAAGATGGCATTAAGTGACTCATGGGCAGGTAGTGTATATGGTGTTGATATTCTGGACAAAGACATAATTCAAATTCCGAGTTAACACTTGGGAGGCAGAGGTAGGAGGATTGCTGTGAGTTTGAGGCAGCTTGGGACTACGCAATGAGTCCCAGGTCAGCCTGGCTTAGAGTGAAACCCTACCTTGAAAAACACAACAACAGAAATATCCTAGTTAGACATAGTGTGGTGGTGACACATTTCATCACCATATTCAGAACAGCAAGAAATTTAAAAATTACAGATTGTTTCTGTATTTTTTTCATGCCATATATTGGCACCAATGTTGTCTTAGAGTAATTGAAACCATGGAAATGAAAGCTTAGATTAGGCAGGGATACTGTACATGGACTCATGCTGGGTCTGGTTGGGTTAGTTCGTCTTCACACTGCTACTATACAGCTTGGCAGATCCTTCACCAATAACTCGTTCCATTGCTGTGTTGTCTTCCTCTCCCACAGCATGGCCACCAAGCCCTTAATACATGGTACTTTATGGGATGTGAATGCAAGTATAGCAAGTTGGGCAGTTTGGTTAGAGACCTTTAGACAGCTTCCCTGTTTGTAGCAGTTTACACCCCCAACAGCAGAAGGCAAGGTTCCAGTTGATCCACAGCCTCCTCTTGGGCAGAGTTTGGGGAGCTGCGGCTTACATAACTAGATGATAAGGTCTGCGTTGCTGCTCTGGAGTCTCTGGAGTGGAGAAAAAGAAGACAGTTAGGTTGGGGAAGGAAGGGGGCAACCACTGCTTCTTCCTTGCCAGGTTGAAGACAGAGGACTTGCTCCCTAAGGAATTCATACACCCTGGGCATCTAACTTGGGACTCTTTGTTACATTCCAGTTATATTTTCTTTGTGGATGGAAAATGCTCTCGGATCTAGGCAGCTTTTGCTTCACTTTGATGTCCTATTTTACCCCCAAGAGGCAGAATAGACTGAAGTCGGGGGAGGAACTTAAGTGATATCACATTGAGGAAAGGCCTCCTGAGTCTTCTAACATTCCCAGGCTTTTTGTTTCTCCCTCTTTCCTCCAGGAGGGAATGTTTCAATGGAGAGGGATCAGCTGTACACTTCATGATTTATTAGTTGCTGCTCCAAATGAGCTCCAGATAATAGGCAATCACCAGTCTTGAAATACAGCTGGAGATTTTGGATTTGGGAATTCCTTTCTACCCATCTCTTTGACCAGATGTAATATTGCTGCCAACACCCGTACACTTAGCTGAGGTTTCATTTTCTGTGGTTTTTAGTTACTTGACATCAACCGTGGTCCACAAATATCAATTGGAAAATTTCAGAAACGATTCCTAAAGTTTAAATTGTACATCATTCGGAAGGTCTTGATGAAATTTTATCATCCTACTGTGAAAAGTGAATGATCTCTTTTCAGTGTACTTATGATATATGTGCTACCCTCCACGAACCAGTTACTAGCATCTCTGGTATCAGGTTGACCTGACCACAGTGCTTTTGCTTAAGTAATACATATTTTATTGCACAATGGTTAGAAAGCACTACAGTAGTAATGTTGGCAAGTCAAAAAGTTACTTAGGGCTGGGAAAATGATTCAGTGGTTACAAGTGCTTGCTTGTACATGCTTGATAACCAGGGTTTGCATTGCCAGAACCCACAGAAAGCCGGCTGCAAGTAGCACACACATCTGTAATCCCAAAGCACTACCCACACAATGGGAAGCAGAGTCAGAAGAGTCCTGAAGCTTGTATACCAGCTAGTCTAACATTCACAGTGGCAAAATGATATATATATATATATATATATATATATATATATATATATATATATATATATATATATAGAGAGAGAGAGAGAGAGAGAGAGAGAGAGACCATCTCAAACAAGGTGGAAGGTGAGGACTGACACACTGCAGCTGTCCTTTGACCTTTACATGCAGGTGCCCTTATGTGTACACACACCATATATACACATACACACTAAATAAATTAATTATTTAATAATTTTTATAATACTGGAGATCAAACCCTGGGCTTATCTCTAGACCTGAGCTACACTGGACCCCCTGACAGTCTTATTAGATTTTATCATTATAATTAGTCCACTTTATTACTTGTTGTCAATATTTTACTGTGCCTAATTTACAATTGTGCTTTATCATAGGTATGGCTATAAGGGTCTCATAACTATGCAGTTTTAAACATATACTGGGAGTCTTGTCATGTATCCTTCAAGGAAAAGTGGGGACCGATCTAATTTCTAGCTTGCATTCAATCTCAATGACTACAATCACTTCAGAAAGCCCAAAATCTGGGGGAAGTTGTTCTAGAGCAGCACTCTCCAATATGGTCTTTTCTAACCACATGCGGCTATTTCAATTTAAATGAACTAGGGGCCAAGGAGATGGCTCAGTGGGTAAAGTGCTTGTCACGCAAGCAGAAGGGCTAGAGTTCTGATCTCCAGCACCCTCAACCAAAAATAGTAAGGCCAGGCATTGTGGTATCTACCTGTAATCTTAGCAGTGAGCAAGTGGAGTGGGAGGATCCCTAGAACTTGCTGACTAGCTAGTCTAGCTAAATTGGTACGCTATAGCTTATTGAGAGACCCTGTCTCCTAAAATAAGAAGACACCTGATGTCTACCTCTGGCCTCCATACATACATGTACATGTATTTGTGTGCACTAATATTGATCTAATGGTCATAATTTAGTAATTATTTAAAATTAAATCATATGGAAGCTTTAGTTTTCAGACACATTAGTCATATGTCAAATGTCCCTTAATCACAAGTGCTTCATGGTCACCACATTCGATAGCCTAGAATGTCTCTCTCCTGGCAGAGGGTTAATGGTAGCAGAGAATGAGGCAATAAAAATGCTGAAGAAATAAGGGTGGATCTCATGACAGATGGATGCAAGCCATTTCATTCTGTTTTAGTGGTTACTACAAAAATGCTTACTCTCTGATCAATGCTGCACCACTGTAGCAACATTTTGTGTTCCTTCGACATCTTATTTTAGTCATGTGTGATAAATGCTCCCTACATGGTGATCCTCTCACACATTATTATTTCCCTCTACCTCTGGCTGGGAAATAAAATTTGTGTGGCTTGGCATTTCTCACAAAGTGAAAAGATACTGCAATTTAGGATTGCACGTTGATTTACTGTATACATGTGAATGATTAAGTGGCCCAGAAAAATGCTGTTTCTATTGAGGTCGCAGGCTCCCTGCCCCTGCAGCACGAGGTGGTGGAGTGAAAAGAGGTCATTGCCACTCCTGTTTGAAGGCCTAGTGCCCAAAACATCCAGTCAGCCAGAAACAGGAAGTGAAAGAATGTGTGGGGGATGGACAAGCCATTTTTGCTTAAAAGATGTTTCTTATTTTGACATGTTACTGAAAACCAGTCATGCATTTTGTTCTTTGGAGTCTTTTCTTCTGGTGAGTTCAGGTCAGTGAAAAATCACACTACCAACAGCAACCACGCCATCTTCCTCTCCCATATGGAGTTCATGTCTCTGAGTCCAATGAGAGCAGAGTTGATACTGGTAGTGTCATAGGTATTTTGACCATTGTTCATGTGTTCATTCAAAAACATGCATTTGGTGCTCTCATTACTCAATTTTATGGTGGGGATACAATGATGACCCAAATTGCTCTATCCCATTTTTGAGTGACTCATAACCAAGGAGGTGAGATCCCTGTTTTGAGTATGCAAGAAAACGGCAGGGCAAACAGCTCAGTGGGTAAAGTGCTTGCCATGCACGCATGAGGACCCAAGTGTGTGTCCCCAGAACCCATGTAATAAAAAGATAGGTGTGAGATCTGGCCATCAATCAAAGCTCATCCAACTCAGCACTGCATCAGATTGCTAACAGACCTGTCATGGCTCAGGGAACATTGTGGAAGAGGGCACAGAAAGACTGTAAGAGCCGCAGACTGGGTAGGAATACTCTGAGAAATGGTCTCCACTACCCCACAGGGACTGACTGAGGCCGTCATGCCCCACTGACCAGGGTCCCATGGAAACAGGAGCAAGGGTGAGGGGATAAGAGAGTATAACCTCTGTGTGTGTGTGTGTGTGTGTGTGTGTGTGTGTGTGTGTGTGTGTGTGTATTTTAAAAAGCTGGTTGTGGTGACACTCTCTTGTAATCCTAACGCTGTGGAGGTGGAGACAAACATACCTAGGACTCACTGGCCAGCCAGTCCAGCCTACTTGACCAGTCTAATGAGAGAACCTGTTTCAGAAAAGATGGACAGACGCTGAGAAACAAAAGCTGAGGTTGTCCTTTGACCTCCACCCTCACATGTACATGGGTGCTTTCACCTGCACACACACACACAGATGCAAGAACTATTATCCAGAGAAGGGCGACATAATTCAGAAAGATTGCACTGCCAGAGAAAATGTCTGTGGAGAAGGTTAAATGTTTGGTGAAAAGGTAGTGTTGGGAAATAAAAGGGCATAGCTTTTCAGAGTCAAGAACTCCTGGTGTAGTTCTTATCTATGGCTGCTTAGCTCATCATTCCCTCCTGGCTTAAAATAACAAAACCAGACTCTTACATAGTTTCTGAGCATAAGAATGGGGGACTAACTTGATCTGGTGGTTTGACCCAGGATCTTATTAGATGGTGATTACTGGAGTCATTTGAAGCATTAATTTGAGCTATTTGCAATGTGATTCACTTGCATGTTAAAAGGCCTTGACTCTCTTCTAACTTTTGGGAGAAAGCCTGAAGCTTCCCAGGTCTCACTAAGTAAGTGACTTCATCCTTAGTGAGTGGTCCAAGTAGACAAGTGGAAAACGTCATACTTTACATGACTTAGAATGAAAGACCTTAAATAGAGCTATGCTCACTGGAGAAGAATCAGAGAATTGGGTCCCCCACCTCCCCTTCTTTCCTTCCTTCCTTTGGTTCCTCCCTCCCTCCCTCCATTTCTTCTTTCCTTCATTCTTTCTCCCTTCTTCTCTCTTCCCCATCCCCACTTTCTTTTTCTCCTCTTTACCCTTCCTTCCTCCT